>JAJJMC010013980.1:73119-196094 GCA_023531435.1 Papaver californicum | reverse complement strand
TGTTTGACAGCCTCCACTATACTCCGGTCATTGACAATGCACTTTTTATCATCCTTTTCATTCAGCAATTCATCGTTAAGAGCAATAACCGTGACTTCCAAGTCGGCAACTTTGTTTTCCAGAGCTTGTTTTTCCGCCTCCACTATATCCCGGTCATTGACAATGCACTTTGTATCATCGTTAAGAGTAGCAATCGTGGCTTCTAACTCCAAAACTTTTTCATCGAGTGCAGCCTTCTCTTGATATAGTTCAGTTTCTATGGGACTGGGTTGCACAGGTGCGCACCCTCCTCCTTCCATGTATTGAACCTCTTGAAATGGAATCGAAGAAACAGGTAACCCGTAGCAGGATAAGTTGATAACATCACGCGACCAGAACCTTATTGGTCGGCACATGTCGTTGTTATTTGTAGCTCTGTCTCGAGGGTAAGTTAATGTAAGCACCAAACCTTGGCAGTTTACTAATATATCATTCTTATACAAGAAATCAGCCAAAGCATCAAAATCAGTCTTCTTCCATTCAAAAGAATTATCAACTAAAGAGAGATAATCACTCACATTACTTTCACGAGTGAATTCATTTTGCTGAAGAGGACTACCGGATTTTCTCCGAAGCCTCCATACACATATCTCACTGTTATGATATTCGAAAAACAACTCAGGATCTGCAAACCACGACGACATAGTTATTGTGAGCAAAAAGAGAGGAAGAATGTAAGTGTACTGACAGATTGATAAGAAGAACACTGTGAAAGATATATATCTACATCTCTCTATCTATCTATATATAGACCACATGAATCAACCAACAAGTCTCAAAAGCTGGCCGGGCCAACAACCAGTCATCTTATTTACTAATTTGCAATTGAAACTGAATACTTTAAGGGTGATTATATATATATATCTGAGCTAATCTTCAATTAATCTTTTCATTAAACTAAAAACCAAGACTGTAGCCCCACAGTGCATTATGTCGGTAGCTACTATTTACGGCTCAATTGATGGCAGCACACAGTCACCAACAAATGACTAAAGCAAATAATCGACTTGCAGCTCCTATCAACAGCACAACAAGAACTCAATAGTTACATTGATTAACTGCTCCGAAATTACATATGTACCGGCTATCTATGGCCAAAACCTCGCCAGAGACCATCACTTGCCTAAGCAAACTCACAAAGAGAATTTATTAATAAAAAAAAATAGAATTAGAAGCGGACATAAAGGCAGAAGGCCTCCTGAAGAAAGTTCATGGATGCATAAAAAGTTGCTGATTTTTGATTTTAATCATGTGCCACTGGAACCAAGTGCATGTTTGGGGATGGAGCTCGAGCCTGCGGAGTACTTAACCAATGCCTTCTGGACCACAAGTAGAAACTATATTACCATCGGTGGAAGAGGAAGAGCTACAACATTCATTATGGAAATTTAATCCAAGGTTCTTTACTGACTAATGCTGGGGATTTTCTTCTGTTAGGATCGATGCTATAAAGAAAACAAAACGGAAGCAATAAAAGATATAAACTTTATTTGGTTCACCCAAATTAGGCTACGTCCAAGGAGCGACTGTGGTTTTTACTATGATCTCAAAAAACAGAGTTCTAGAGGAATACAATGATGATAATAATCCTGATACAAATCCTAGATAGGGGAACTCTCTATATATTGAGACTACTGAAAATTTGGGATTGTTTATGTTCACTCCCGGACCCCGGCCCCTCCATGGATTGTTTATGTTCACTCCCGGGTCCGGACCTATCGGCCCGTTCCTTCGTTTCGTAAACAAACCTCTCGAAAAGTTTCATCTAATTTCCCAACGGGCCGCCATTCGGATCGGATCAAGTACGAAACCGGGTCGTGCACTACCAGGCTCCACACAAACATAACAATCTCCCACTTGGGGACTGGTCACATCACAACGCCCTAACTCGACTCTGAACAAACTTCAAAACACACCGATCACCGTATCAACTCTCTTAACCAGTCATCAAGCTCACACAGCTTCAGTTTCTCAAGGGTCACAAGTTTTGTCAACATGTCTGTCGGATTCTTTGCTCCATCAATCTTCTCAAGTATCAACTGACCATCATCTATCAAAGATCGAATGAAAAGATATTTAATATCCACATGCTTGGTTCTGGAATGGTATGTCGGATTCTTCGCTAAGAAAACAGCACTCTGACTATCACTATGCAAAACTCCATTTCCTTTCTTCATACCCAATTCACCCAAAACACGTTGTAACCATATCATCTTCTTGCTCGCCTCAGTAGCAGCAATATATTCTGACTCTGTAGTAGACAAGGCTACTATCTTCTGCAAATTAGAACCCCAGCTCACAGCAGTACCACCCAAAGTATACACATACCCAGTAGTACTCTTTCTACTATCAATATCTTCAGCCAAGTCAGCATCAACATAACTCTGCAACTTCATACTAGAACCTGTGAAGCAAAGTGATGTATCTACAGTACCCTTCAAATACCAAAGTATCCACTTGACTGCCTCCCAATGTTGCTTTCCTAGATTACTCATGTACCTGCTCACAGCTCCCACTGCATGTGCAATATCTGGTCTGGTGCAAACCATGGCATACATAAGACTCCCAATCGTCGATGCATAAGGAATCTTCTTCATATAAGCCTCATCTTCTGTTGTCTTAGGTGACAAGTCTTTGGTTAGCTTAAAGTGGCTACCCAAAGGCGTGCTCACTGGTTTGGCACTCTCCATGTTAAACCTCTTCAGAATCTTGTTCACATATTCTGACTGCGACATCTTCAAGGTACCATGATTGCTATCTCTCGTGATCCTCATATCAAGAATTTGCTTTGTAGCTCCCAAATCTTTCATTGCAAACTTCTTTGACAGTTTCTTCTTTAGATCATTTATTTCTTCACTTCTAGGCCCTGCAATAAGCATATCATCCACACATAGCAGCAAAATCATAAAAGTGTTTTTAGACCTCTTTATGTAGCAACAATGATCTGATTTGCACTTAGTGAAGCCGATGGTACCCATAAAACTGTCAAACTTCATATACCCCTTCCTTGGAGCTTGTATCAAACCATACAAGCTTTTATTCAATTTGCAAACCAGATTCTCATTTCCATGTATTGTGAAGCCCTGTGGTTGCACCACATAAATGTCTTCCTTCAGATCATCGTGAAGGAATGCAGTCTTCACATCTAGCTGCTCAAGATATAAGTTCTGTGCAGCCACAATTCCCAAAACCAATCTGATTGTATTTAGCTTCACAACTGGAGAAAAAATATCAGTGTAGTCTACACCTTCCTTTTGCTGAAAACCCTTCACAACAAGCCTTGCCTTGTAACGTGTACTCCCATCATTCTCTTCTTTTACTTTGTACACCCATTTGTTATGCAAAGCCTTCTTCCTTTCTGGTAGCTCGGTTAGCTGCCAAGTATGATCTTGAGCAAAGAATCCATCTCACCTTTCATAGATAACTCCCACTTGCTCGAATTCTCAACTTGCAAAGCTTTAGCATAATTTTCAGGCTCACCTCCATCTGACAACAAGATGTACTGAAGAGAGGGTGAATAACGATCCAGTGCATTGGTTACCCTACTGCTTCTCCTAAGAGTGGGAACCGGAGTACTCAGGTTTGGAGAAGCAGGACTACCCTGCTCTATCTCAGGCACTTCGTTTTCCTGGTTCTGGACAACCTTCCCTTGTGTACTGATTTTATAAATCTCACCAAATCAAGATAAGAAGAATCTTTTACCTCTGGTTCTTCAACTGCATTTGATTTTTCCTTGTACATAACCTTCTCATTGAAGATGAAATTCCTTCTTCTGATAATTTTCCGATTTTCTGCATGTCAAAATCTATAACCAAAAGGATCATCTTCATAGCCAATAAAGAAACATTTCTTGGTTTGGCATCAAGTTTATTTCTAGGATTGCATCAACATGTACATATGACAAGCATCCAAATACTTTCAGAAAAGAAAGATTTACCTCCTTACCACTCCATACCTCCTCTGGAAATTTGAAATTCAATGGAACTGATGGTCCTCTATTGATCAGATAAGCTGCAGTGTTGGTTGCATCAGCCCAAAAAACTTTTGGAAATCCATCATGCAACCTCATGCTTCTAGCACGTTCATTTAGGGTCCGGTTCATGCGCTCAGCTACACCATTCTGTAGTGGTGTCCCTGGAGATGGTCCCCACAAATCAGTATGCACCAACTCTAGCTTTTCTGGTTTTGGAGCTCTACCGCCTTTGACGAAGCTGACTCTCTTCTGCTTCCCAAGGATGCAACTCTCACACATACCAACATCAATGGTCTTCAATTCTGGTAGCTTCTCGTTCGACTGAAGTACCTTCATGCCCTTCTCACTTATATGACCAAGCCTTTGGTTCTATAGAGTATCACTAGATTCAGCAACTGCAACTGTATCTACTGCACATGTATCTACTATTGCCACGCCAACAATAGACACGTCTCTCGGACTTGAATACATATAAAGAGTACCCGTCTTGTAACCACGAGACACTACCATAACTCCCTTAGTTACCTTCCATCTACCACTACCAAAATAAACACCATGCCCTTCGTCATCAAGCTGCCCAATAGAAATCAGATTCCTCTTTAACTATGGAACATGTCTAACCTTGTGGATTCTCCAGAATGATCCATTTTCCTGCTTAAGCTTGATCTCTCCAATGCTTACTATCTGAAGTGGTCTATTATCAGCTAAATAGACAGTCCCGTAGTTACCTGCAGTATAGTTCACAAAAAGTTCTCCGTATGAAGTGGTATGCCAAGAAAATCCTGAGTCGAGAACCCAAGAGTCCATGGGACTTTCAACAGAAAGTTGTAAGGCATCTTGCACGGTTTCTGTAACAACATTCGCACTTTCATTCACGTTCTTCTTATGTTCTTTGCACCACTTCTGTATGTTGCACATATGGCCGCAGTTCAAGCATCCAGTCGGACCCTGTGGACCCTCTAGAATTGCTCCTGCTTCGCCCTCTTCTCTACTTAGATCTTCCTCTGTTCTGATTTTTCCGAGATGATCTGCCTCTTGATTCGACGTTATATGCAGCATCATTATTCGAATACTCACCAGAATCCTTCCTACGAACTTCTTCACCCAGAATCAGATTGTGTATGTCATTATACTTTAGCTTCTCTTTGCCAGTGGAATTACTTACGGCAGTTCTCACAACTTCCCAACTGTTGGGTAGAGAAGACAAAAGGATTAGTGATAGACACATTTTAGTGTCTAATTTTCACCTTAATTTCTACTAAGTTAGTATTCGATTGTGTGTCTATTACGTGTTTTTATGCTTTTGTAGGTACATTAGAAGAATAAAGATTTATGGAAAAATTGGCTCAAAAAGTGTTCAAAGCACCCGGGAAAATGGATCAAGGCACCCACACTTTGGATTGGGGCACCCTTGGATCGGGATGGGCTGGATCGGACCAACTCAGCGGGTCAACTCAGCCCAGTCAACTCGGTCAAAGCCAGTTGACCGAGTCAAACCCAGTTGACCAGGTCAAAGCTTCATCGCAAACAGTTCATCGGCAGCAAAACTCAAATCAGATTTTCTTTGCGGTTTCAGCGCAAATTGATAGTTACCCAAGTTAATTAAAGGTCCGTATAACCTATTAGAAGCATCAGAGCCGAGTAATTTGGGCCATAGAAGCATGTATTTGGCCGGATTCCTGTTTCAATTGGGAAGAGGATTTGCGAGTTGTTTTAGAGAGTTCTGTTAGGTTTAGAACTCTCTCTAGGGTTTGTAGACCCTATATAAACCAAAAGAATCGAAGAAAAAGATGGACAGAAGCCTAGGGAGCAATTCAGAGAAAATCCGGTGAAGTTCCGGTGCCGCCGGTGACCTGCTGGTGCTCCGGCCGGCGTGTTCTTCATCCACCATCACCGAAGAAGACGACTCAGCCACACTTATAAGTGTTGCTGTTCCACTGTTGCAGCTCTGCTCCTGTTGCGTTAAGTTTTGAACGTTCTGTTGCTTAAAGCTCTTTGTAACAGCTGAACCCTGTTCTGTGACACTTATATACGTATCTGTTCAGCTGTTGCACTATTCTTAAACCTTGTAATCAATATTTTGAGCAATGAAATCAACTTTTGAGCAAGTTTTCTTCACCATGGGGTAAGTTTATTTACTGGGATGATGGATAAGGTATTTTTCTCAATTTTATGTGATTTAATTATTTTCTAATAATTATTTATAATTCTTTTATCATTATTTGCATGGATTTAAATTAGAAAAAAAATGGTTTTTATTAAATAGTTGTGTTCTCTTTTGATGGGTCATGCTTAGTTAATTACTCTTGATGTCTCATGCTTAGGATTTACAATTATTCTTTTAGGAAACATATTTTTGGCAAACTTGAATTAAATTGTTAAAAAGAATTACATGATTAATCACATAGATTGTTAGAATTACCTGATTCCTGATTCCTGGTATTTTCCATATTTTCTAAAAATCATCTCTAGTGTATTTTCCTGATTTTTATTAGTTTAGGTTAAGTCTAATATTTTCTAAAATCATTACCTTCACAAGTTCGAGAATCGAACCTCTTTTTACCACTATATAAAATCACATCAATTAGGGAACGAATTTTATCATCAAATTCGATCTCGACAGATGATAGAGCATTCACGATTTCACTGAACTCATTCAATTGTTGTGTAAATGAAGCGCCCTCTGGCATGTACAATCTGAACAGCTTCTTCATCAGATGCACCTTGTTGTTCGCTGACGGATTTTCATACATACTCGTCAAGGCCGCCATAAGACCAGCAGTGGTCTTTTCTTTCACAACACTGTGTGCAACTGACTTGGCTAGGGCTAATCGAACAACCTCTAGAACCTGTCGATCCAGGAGTTTCTAATCTGCCTCAGACGTCCCATCTGGATTCGTTGATTCCAATAGAGGTTGCTGCAAATTTCTCTCATAGAGATAATCTTCAATCTACATTCTCCAATACACGAAATCTGACCCATCAAACTTTTCGATTGCGTTTGCAGATCCAAACCCTATCGCAGATGATGTCGACCCCCCTTTCTCTGTCGTTCTGTCGTCTTCTCCTCCTGCCATCGGTTCTTCCCATAATTTTTCACGAATCTTGCTCTGATACCAGTTGTTAGGATCGATGTTATAAAGAGAACAAAACGAAAGCAATAAAAGACACAAGATTTACTTGGTTCACCCAAATTAGGCTACGTCCAAGGAGCGGCTGCGGTTTTCACTATGATCTCAAAAAACAGAGTTCCAGATAGGGTTGCACAAGAACCGACCCGAAAAACCGCACCCGCCCGAACCCGACAAAACAGCGGGTTTTTAAACCGAACCCGCCCGCCATGGGTTGGTATACAGTTTTGAAAATCAAAAACACGGGTCGGTTTACGGGTTTAGTATAGGACCGGCCCGAACCCGCCCGTATAAACCGATTAATTTTCGATTATCTAATAAATCACTTAATGATTTGAGTCATTGATTGAGATTACTAGTCCAACGTCGGTATCACGAGTCTGATGGGTTTTGTTGTGGCGTAAAACAGCTGAGACAGCTAAATAGTTTGATGCCAATTGAATTTCAGTCGAGGGTTCCAACGAGAAACTGAAAGAGCAACAGAGAGAAAGAAGAGTTGAGATGAAAGAAAAGGTGGGTTTGATGTGTGGATGTGAGTGGCTTGTTGTTGTGATTCGAAGAAAGTAACAGAGAAAAAATTGGGTTATCGAGTTGGGATGGATTTGAAGAGAAGATGTTGTTGGCGAGAGATGGTTTCTAGCCGAGAACAAGAAATACAGTGAAGAAGAGTGGATGCTTATTGCTGCCGTGAGATGGGTTTAGTGGAGTTTCCAGCGAGAGACAGAATCCAAAACAAGAAATAGAAATTGGTTTCAAATTCGAAGATGGGTTTTAGTGATTATTCTTGAAGAAATAAGAAATGGGTTCAGTTGTGGTTTCGCTGTAGAACATATATTTTGAGTTAGGTTGCAGTCGAAAGGAGCAAAGAAGAACAAGAAGATGTTGCTACCATGGATGTTTACGATGGAATTGATGGAATGGGTTTGATTCGAAATCGTGAATTGAATGCTTGTTTTGATTGTATGGTTGAAATGGATGAATGGGTGGTACTAATTGTGTGCAGAGAAGGAGCGTTTGGTGCTGAACTCACCAACTTTAAATGGCTGAATTTCCTACAGAATTGCACGGGAAGTGCTTGATGAAATGATTGAAGGAGAGTTAGCCGTGAGGTGTAAGAGACTTGAAATAACCTGTCAGTCCCGGAAAACTGACAGGGTTATTTGACTATATGAATCTGTATTTTTTGCTATGCGGGTTAACCCGCAAAATAACCCAAACCCGCTCGACCCGCCTCGGGTCGGTTTCAACCCGACCCGCCTGTGAACGGGTTGGCATACGGTTTTGAAAATCAAAACCCGCCTATAGACGGGTTGGTAGTTGGTTTTACCCCAAAACCGACCCGCCCGCCCGTTGTGCAGCCCTAGTTCCAGAGGAATACAACGATGATAATAATCCTGATACAAACCCTGATAGGGGAACTCTCCATATATATAGAGACTACTGAAAATTTGGGATTATTTATGTTCACTCCCGGACCTCGGGCCCCTCCACGGATTGTTTATGTTCACTCCCGGGTCTGGACCTATCGACCCGTCCCTCCGTTTCGTAAACAAACCTCTCGAAAAGTTTCATCTAATTTCTCAACGGGCCGCCAGTCGGATCGGATCAAGTACGAAACCGGATCATGCACTACCAGGCTCCACACAAACATAACATCTTCTTCACTCACTAGCTATATATGATCAGGCTAATGCTTGAATTAGAGAGTAAAGTGAATTTTTCATACGATCTAAGTTCGGGTTTATGTTTTATGGGAGAGTAAAATTAATTTTCCATGGCAAATTTTAGAATGCAGCTCAACTCGGGAATCCACCCAGTGACTTCAGAGACTGTTGGAACATCCTTCAGATTACAAATTTGTCTTCAGATTTTATGACCAACATAGGCCATCCCCGTCGGTCAGACCAACCGATTACATTTTGCAAAAGCATACAATTGACACTCAGCTGACATGAAATGGAGGATTTAGGAACAACAGAGACATGAAAGAAGAGAAGAAAGAAACTGACCAGATGCACCCATAACCAAGAGCTGATGTGGTAGCTCAGTGATGTTGGACTCCTCGCTGCTCGTCTTTCTGAATAAAATCAACTTCCAGTTTTTCAAGAAAGGTGAGTGATTTCTTGAGATCATAGGGTATAGACTCCTTCAGTTTCTCACACTTCCATATGGTTAATTTACGGAGAGAAGTCCATACTCGTAAATCCGGTAGCAACGTTAAGACAGGGCAGTCAACCATCTCTAGAACCTCAAGGAAAGGGAATGAACTACAAGGTGGTGGAGGAGCAACCCATTCTTCTAAAATTTTCATCCCTGCAAGTTCCAACTGAGTTAACGAAGGGAAATATGTTGGTGGTGTTGTATATCCAGAAAAACTGCTTTCTTCTTCTTCATTTCCTTGGTGATAAAACTCTTCACTCAAATACTTCACTGACTTCATTATACCAATCTGAAGAACTCTAAGAAATGGGAGTCCACCCAGCGCTGGAAGCTGCTCACAACTGATGCATTCGAGTAAGGTTAACTTCACCAAATTCGGGAGGCAGTTAGAAGATGAATCCATCCACTTCGGAAGCTTTAACCCCTGGAATCCCCATATTTTCAATTCTGCCAAGTTGGGGTGAGGTTGGAGACCTTCCAATACCATACCATGGCTGACACGGTCGACATCACAACCAGACAAGTCTTCCCAGTGTAGTTCCAAACGTTGAATATTTTGCTTGTCCATTAACTTTGCTCTCTTAGCGTCTATTCCACCTCTCACTCTGCTCAGATTTTTTAATACTAACACCTGAAGGGAGTTTAGGCTTGCTAATTCTTCAATGCCACTAGAATTACTGGTTGCGACGGATACCTCTTCTTTCCTCACAACATAAGGCTTTATTTCTTCCAGGCAAGTTAGCATTTCTATACCTCTGGGCATTATTGCATCACATGTCTCTTCTCTATTATGTGTCAGACGTCTCAATTTCGGCCAGTTCCTAATTTCTTTTGGGAACTCGCACTTATCTCCTAGTTTCACTATCTCCAACTTGTAGAGGTTGCTAATGCATGATTCAGGCAATACTTTGATCTTCGTTCCATCAAAATCAAGGCACCTTAATTGTGTCAATGCTCCAAATTCTCCAGGTAATGCATCTAAATTTTTGCAGTTTGGAAACTTCAACGTTCTCAAATGGCTGATGCAAGTGACTGAATCAGGTAATTCTGTGATTGCTGTAGATGAGAGATCAATGCAACTTAGGTGTTTTAACAACCCAATTCTTAAGGGTAGCGCTTCAAAAAATGTGCAGGCAAAGAGATCCAATGTCTGCAACTTAGTGAGGCTAACTATAGAATCAGGTAGCATTTTTACATCCGAGTACAAGAGATGTAAGTGCCTTAGATTTTTCAAAGACCCTATGCATTTGACAGTCTTTTGAATGTTAATGCAACGAAAAAGCACCAACGTCTGCAAATTGTAAAGTTGACTGATGGACACACCTCCAATGTCAGAGTCGGAGAGGGAGAGGTACCTCAAATGCTTAAACTTAAAAGTAAAAGGTGAAATCTTTTGTTTGTTTCCACCGCGAAGACATATCACACGCAAGCTCTTGTTACCAACCAAATCTTTGATTCCCACAAAATCTTCATTCAGAGAAACTACTGTGCGCAATTTCTTTGCACTATCCAAGACTTCTGGAAATGTTTGAGATATTCTTTCATCCGAATCTAATTGCAGCCGACGAACTTCAGAAATGTTCTCCATTACACTTGCATTCAGGCCTGTGAATTCATGAATGTCGACGACGCTTTGTGCAAGATCATGTACAAAATCATGCATCCTGCATCCTTGGATGTCACCAAACTCATCCTTTTCTATTTCTTGAAAGAACGAACTAGAAACCAAACTCTCAAAATAATCATTTCCAATATCTTCGAGTGATCTTTCATTTCCTCCATAAGATGGATGAAGGAATCCTTCAGCCATCCATATTTTAATCAGACTTTCTCTAGCAACCATGAAACCTTTCGGAAATAAAGACCAGTAGCAGAAGCATTGTTTCAGATGTGAGGGCAAATTATCATAGCTCAATCTCAAAATTGATATGATTCTTCTTTGACTTTCCGTTGCATTCAGAATGTCATTGTCTCGGATTGACAACCAGTGACTCTCATTTTTTCTCAAACGCATAAGACTTCCAAGAAAATTTGCAGCAAGTGGTAAACCAGCGCATTTTCTCGCTATCTCCTTTCCTATGATTGTCATGTTTGAAGTCTCAGATGCTCCGCCAGGAGAAAACATTTTATTCCTGATAATAGACCAGCATTCATTTTCGGGTAACTGCTTTAAACTGTATGGAGGAATTATACACCCAACAATGGATGCAATTGTGTTGTTACGTGTTGTGACCAAGATTTTGCTCCCTCGAGCACCCACATTTAGCAAACTCCTAAGATTCTCCCAGTCCTCTGCATTCTCGTTCCACATATCGTCGAGCACTAATAAATATCTCTTCCCACTCAACTTTTCATGAACACTACCTACCAAGACCTCGATATTGGATACATCATCATACTTTGTTCTTGTAATGGACTCAACTATATTTCTTAAGATCTTACAGATGTCAAAATTATCAGATACACAAACCCAGATTCTTAACTCAAAACTTTTCTCAATTGAATCATCTTTAAACACCAATTGTGCTAATGCAGTCTTACCAATCCCCCCCATGCCCACAATTGATACGACTGGAACTTTTTCTTCATGTCTGAAACTTACAGATGATGATGTATGGATACTCATTAACACCTTCACTATATCTAACTTTTCATTCTCTCTTCCTACGATTTTTAATTCATCTATAAAGGAAGACGTTACTCGATTCCGTGGCTTAATAGTTCGATTGTGAGCACTACTAATACTACCACCATTATTCACTTGCAACTGAAACTTATCCTTATCACTAGCAATTTCATCTAATTTTCTATTGATATCTTCAATTTTATGTGCCATCCTCAAACGAAATGCAAGAGGATTCGAGAATGAAACAAATGCGCGTACCTTATGAATCTTCCGATTCATTTCCCGTCTACGCATGGATTCATAGGAGAAAGCATCCAACACATCATCTGCATCATAAGCAACATCTTTCAGCCTTCTCAACCAAAGTCTAACAGCAGCATCATTTGCTTGCTTCTTCTCAGCATCAACAGTAACAGCCTGAATCATCTCCAAGGTTCTTTTAAGCTTTCTCAGCTCATCCTCAACGCCCCAAGTAAGACCAATCTCTTGAGCAACTACAGAAACTAACTTCTTCAGGATTTCAGCTACACCAGTAACAATAAGATCTACTTCAAACACCATTTTGCAATATATGAAACAGAGTAAAGACAACAATGAACAACTCAAAGAAAACAGAGAAAATTAAGCTTGCAGATTCTGTCTCTCAAATCAATGTGTGGATGGGCTTTTGTAAGTTCACTGGCAAATTCTTCTTGTTTTCAACTTTTTTTGTGGACTACAATCATTCGACTGGCAATTCACCCAAGTCTTCTTTGTCGGCTTGTCCCACTCACAATTGATTAACAATTGCGTATTACAAGGGAAAAAGAGTCAGAAAAACACATGATTTCAACTCAAAACAAGAGAAACAGTGTAGCAACAAGAAAGCACAGTCAAAAGTTAAGCATAGGCAAGTTCATATATTACTTGGCAGCAGTTAATCCATCCACAGTTTGAGTTGGCCGAAAAAACCATACCCAAAACTGAAATCAGGTTTTTGTTGTACCAATTTTACTTACAACTACATATACGTAGTTAGATTTTTACACTGTAAGAGAGCCTGCTAATTCTAATCTCTAATTAGCTCCAGAAATATACCGCGCTGACATCTAGGGGTTAAGGTTTAATGGCACAAAATTATCAGTATTATGTTTTGTTATCTAAATTTTTACTCCACTCATATAAAACTTCGTAATTTTGGGCTGCCAAGTCTCCATTTTCTGAGAATTGATCTTGTTCTAGATTTGGTAGTTGGCTCTTCCTGCTGAAAACAGCAATCTGAGAGGCGAACCCTGGTTCCACATCACCTATCCCACCAACTCCGCTGAACTCAACGCTATAATTGTGTCTAGTGGCTAGGTCGGAAGCCCAAGAGTTAAACTGCTCTCGAGTCCACTCGAATTTGTGGTCATGGTTGCGGAATTTGCAGGGAAGAGAGGAGTTCTTCTCATCTGCTTCATCGTCTCGAGAATTCTTCTGTAATATTGGGTTGTATTCGTAATTTGGAGTTGAGACGATCAAAATTTTAGGACAGAAAGTACTCAACGCAATGTTGCCAAATGCACATGCTTCATCCTCCTGCATATGCTCAATCACCTGCACATATTTTCAACATGTTAATCACATTGTGTTTGTGAAACATAAAGATGGAACTATAGCCATCTCATTTCTTCGAGGGTGTGTTCTGCAACCAAGAAAAGTGTTTCTAAAGATTATGAGAACTTAGGACGGCCAATACATAAACCATAGTGGCATTCTAATATAACAGGGGGTAGTGATGATGCAGCAGTGGAGAGGTGGCGATGGTGAGGCAGTAGTTGGGGGGCAGAAAAAGAATTCTCATGAGATCTTCTCTCCATTGTAGAACCAGATTCACTAAGGTTTTAAATTTAGGTGCAAAGCAAAGAATACGAATATCAAATACCTCTAAGCAGGTACCAATATCGAATCCATACAGCCTAGTGTCAGAAGTGGTGATGGAACCATCATACAGCAGAGCAGACTTGATGCTTGATATTTGTGAATCTTGGCCATGCACTGCACTTAGTTTAGAGTGGAGAACCTGCCATTATAAACACAGTTACTGAGCAATTAACTGAAAGATCCAGTAAAGAAATAGTATATTAACTGAAAAACATCTTTTGAATGTGAAATCAAATAACTCGTTAGCAGCTCACACCTTTGCGGCACGGGTAAGGCTTTTACGAGAAATATCCACACCAACGATTTTTTCAAGGGCTGTTGGATAATCCAATAGTGAATCCAAAAGAGCACCTGATCCGCACCCAAAATCAACCTGTGAAATAAAAGCAAAAAACTTCACTGGGTAACAAAACTCTATAAGAAAAACAGAACATTAATAGGTGTGAGATTGGGATAATATTACAAAATATAAACGGTATGCAAAATTACCAATGTTGCAGCATAGGACTCATTGATGTGTTTCACTGCATATTCAACCCGTTGCTTCGAAAGAGGAGGGCTAAACAATGCCTGTTCCATTCGATCCTCCAACGGCTCTCGTACCCGCAACAAATTGATAGAGTACTTCAAGACACAGTCTTCTGAAAGAGAGATAAGATTTGTCAGGATAAAGAGAAGAACACTCAGAAATGCCTCTACTAAATATGATACTTAGTTTTACATGCACAAGTGAAGAAGTCACATGATTATATTCGTGAAACTAAAAAATACTGTTAACAAAAAACAAGATGAAGCAACAAGACACTGTAGACTCATCATATATTGTGAGGCCTAGGTGAATTTCACCATCAAAACCACACAGAGCTGACATGAAACAGAGGAACTAATACAACAGAGATATGAAAGAAAAAAGAAACTCACTTAAAGATGATGATGATATAGACTTCGCACAACCACCAGCTGAACTCAGAACCAAGAGCTGATGTGGCAACTCAGTGATGAAAAAAGCAGATTGAGCAGCGGACATTTGTGTAACACATGTTTCAATTTGAGGAACCACGAAACCGCTTCCAATTTCAAACTCGAATTCTTCACAACTTTCAAGAGTTTCTTTCATGTCTTCTTCTCCTTCTCTAACCAATGAGATATCATAGCTAATGCAAACCAGGGACCCATTTGATGGAGAGACTCCAGAATCAAGACCTTCTATTTTAGGTGGGGAAACTATGTTATAATGCCTATTCATCTCAACGAGCTCCTCCACACGATTCGGTAGACCCACTGAACACTTTGAAAGAATACTAGCATGCTGGACAGTATGTATAGATAAACAAATTGCAAATTCCTTCAAAAAGTTCTTTGGATAAACACAGACCCCAAGTGCATTGTTTTCAGATGATGACCACTTTTCTATAGGAATGTCCAGTTGTTTAAAATACTTGTTCAGCCACAAAAGGACTTTTAAAGAAGTGCTCTGTACAGCATCACCCTGCCTTTTGTAATAATCTCCAGATGAGCACTCCATAATCACATCGTGGCTTGTGGACACTATCTTCACATCACACTTAAAGGTGGCTCCAGAATCCATTATCACCTTCCCGCTGTTAGCCTCTACAGCACCTCCATTTGCAGTTTCTTCAACTGGTTTTGATATAATCGTCTTCTCATCCGTCTTCTGTTTTTTCATGGGAGAGTGAGTAGAATCATTAACACAAGTTGTAGAGAATTCAGGTTCAGGTAGCCAATGCAGACGGCAAAACATAGATAGAAGATCCCTAGGATAGGAACCTCTCCAGTTCGTACGTGTAGTGAATGCTGTGGGTAAGTCTGCTGCAATTATTGCATCTCTAGATAACTTGTACCCTCCATCAGGCAGCCTACCGACAAGCATCCTGGATAAATAGTTTCATCAAGAACAAGCAATTACTAACAGCTAGAAAATTTAGGAAATAAATATAATACCTATATCAATAAAAACAACTTTTAGCCATAGAAACCTAATACAGTAGCAGGAGAACGGGAAAAGGCAACTAATAGACTAAATTCACATCCTTTTTTCCAATAAATAAATAAAAAATAAAATCATTCATGCAAGTTTAAAGAAGATTGAAGTACATGATGTACATTCACGTACACAGTATTCCCACTTCTCTTCATCCTAAATGCATTTATACGAGTGCAAGACATAATTAGTGGGAAAAGAGTGAAAAGATAGGAATACATACCTGTAATAGGTACCTAGAGTTACATCTTCATGAAAAAGATCTTTACATTTCCACGTGTATCCAAAGGTTGCCAAGATTGCATCTCCATGAATATTTTGACCAGAAAAATAGGATGCCCTTAAATTGAGAGTTTCTGCTTCGTACGAAAGATCTCCCAGAGTAGAATCAGATTTCAGTGGAAGTCCCAACGGAGAAAAATACAATCTCATCTCAGATGAAGATTTGCCAATCGTCCTGCAAAATAAAATTTGTGTTAATGGCAATACGATGTGGTCAGAAGGACAAGATTATAATCTCCATATCCTGTACATATAGTAGATCCAACAAATAATCAGCGTTTACAGAAATATAAACCTGACTAGTTTAAACATTACTTGAAGAAAAACAACATCTGTGAGCTGGGTATACAGGTCATGGGTCAAGAATGCTCAAACCTAACACTGAGTCGTCCCACTATTTATAGTTGGGGTCCACTAATAGTTAGATATATGTAAACCAACCACAAATGTTAATGTAGTTTATTTGTTCTACACACCTGGAGAGAAGAACATGAGAAGCATCTGCAACACCTAATTTTTCTGCAATGACATCAACGTAATATTCCTTGCAAGATATATTAAGAGACAGTGGTTGGACAGGCTTCTCAAGTGAGCAAGGTATGCGTATGGCTTCAACACAAATGCTTTCTGCTGATGAATTCCCATTAATCACAGCCTTGATAGTATCTGGAGAGTATGGGTTTTGCTTCCGAATCCAAAGTTTTCCCACGTCAGTAGCTACTGAGCTAGATAATGTAGCAGCCCTCATGATATGTGGGATACTTAGCAAGTGATCAGTTTCCACTTTGGGATTGATGGATTTGCATAGATTATTAACCTTCTGATCACATGCGGCAACAATAGATGCAGGAACCAAACCACGGAGATGACCTCTTCTCATTAATGCAGCTCGTAAGTGGCCAGTCAACGGATGAGCAGATGGAAGAAACTTTACCACATAAATCATAAACAGAACAGATGAAATCAGAATGAGAATTATGCTAAACAACATGGTACCGATTCAGTGAATTGACCGTTAAACCAAAAAAGAACCACAAACCTCGTCTGAAAATACATAAGATACACGGGTGACTAATTCATCACATAGTTCTTTTACAGTCCGTTCATGTGTCGCTGTGTGGATACCAAGCTGCATAATATCACATAACACCAAAAGATTACAAAACAATATTTACAACTACAATAAACATTCAAATCAAAACAGTAAAAGGAAAAAAGAAAAAGCAGAAGAATTATACCTTTTCGATAGCCATCTTTGCAGCAGACTGCTCGGCATCTTTCTTTCTTTTGCAGACCTCTGAAGTAACCATCATATCTGGAAGCTCCAAGCAGCAGCGAAACAAACAAGGACCTTGTTGCGGAATGGCTAACCCTGGGCAAACATTTTGCACAGATTCGTTCACTTCTTCTGTCTTGTAAACCGCCTTGGCACCAAATTTCTGGTGTATAATAGCTTTAGGTGTAGGTTGTGGTGCCTTCTTGGCCACCACCGATTCAGTTCCCATTCTTCTTGGCCACAAATCAAAATACCACCTCCTGTACCGGCTAGATGAAACCCAAATCAGTCAAAACTAGAACAGAAAAGATTTACAACAAAATTAGATCATCAATTGGTACATTTTGGGGTTAATTTCCTTCGAAGCAATGAGAATTTGGATGTCGTCATGCGATGTTACTTTCCTAGGCTGCAAAACTCTAGCAAATAAGATGCCAAAGCTCAATGTGGAAATCATGAATGAAAATTAGTTTTGCAGCCTGGGAAAGTACGTCGCAGGATGCATCCAAAGGAATCTCATTGCAGTCAAAACAAGTAACTGTACGTAAAAACCAGTGATCAAAAACAAAATGAAAACCCTACAAAGTTCATGAATTTCAATAAGGAAAAAGACCAAATATGCACACCACCACCATTACAACCGGTATCGCCACACATGCTACCACACCACCACTACCACCACCCACCAGTATTAACCACCACCAATACTAAACCCATAAACAAGAACCCTTGTTTACTCACTTTATGCTCAAGATTTCTACTCAAACCCTAGTTTCATCAACTACTAAAAAGGGAAAAGCAAGTGACCTACACTGGTTTCTTACTCTCAACGCTTAGTTCAGAACATCATTTCTACACAAATAGATAATCGTTTTTTCTATTAACACTAAGAAACCCATCTTGCATGTTGAAGAAACAACACAAAGATCACAGCTTCATGCTCAAGATTTCTAATCAAACTAAAAAAAGAAAAGAAAACTACCTGCATTGGTTTTATACTGTAAGGGTTAGTTCGAAACATGAAAAAGATATGGTCGTTGATAGTTAACCTTAAGAAACCGATCTTGAATGTTAAAAGAAAGAATAACAATCAAAATTTTAACAATGTTAAACCCCTAAAACCTACTTAAACCCTGCACCAAATTACGGGGGTTTAAGATTTCTTCAAATTTGTTAAAAAAGATTGAAAATTTCTTCATATTTTAAGTTGGGGATTTAGGGTTTTTACCTCAATTTCTTAGTTTCTTCTTGATTCCTTTCTTTCTTTCTTTCTCTTCGGACAGTGTGTGCCTACTGAAGGGGCTTTTTGTTTCTCTCTACTTAAAAACGAAAAAGGGGAAACTGGGAAATTAGGAGTCGGTCCCACTTTGGAATCTAGTAGGCCCCACACTTGGAAAGTGCTAGCTCTTTTCTTGTGTAACGTGGGTGTTCAATACCTATATGGCCCGGTCCATCTAAGGGATGGTAACAGATCAATTCCTTCCACCGCTAAGATCAATAGGGGTGGAGTCTAATGTTTGAGTGGGATCTTTAAAAGGATTTTGGATAGTTGGATTTTATTGGTTCTTATTTGATCCATAAAAATTTATCCATGTTTATCGTTTTTATGAGCCATGGCAGCTAATAGGACTAGGGTTGTCCCATAATTTGTTAATTTTTACAGAATATCCTATCCGATAATTATCCGATAGATAATAGAAATTTATTTTATTATCCAAATCCATTAAGACTAACGAATATCGAATAATTCGATAATCATCCAAAAACCTATATAAGAAGAAAAAAAATAGTTAATTTTGTTGTGGGTGTTTCAACACTTATTTTTTTTCGTGATTCCAAAATTGTAACACCAGATTAATTTTGATAAATTTTTCATTCCTTCATTTCTTTTCGAACAAAATCATCAACACACTTTAAAAAATCATATAAATTTAACTTATAATAGTAATTTTAAAAACATATATTTATGTTATCGGATATCGGATATCGGATAATTATCTTATAGGGTAGTATTATTCTCATATTCGTATCTGATAAGAAGAAATTATTCGATAAGGTATCTGTATACGTATTCGATATCCGAAACTTCAGATACCATCCTAAATTTTCGGTACGGACTCGGATGGATGTTGGATATTCGATTATCCATTGACTGACCTAAATGGGACCAGGGATAGCATTGACGCGGACACGTCGCAACACAGATACTAGAAGGCGAACACGTTATACAATCAGTAATATTTTCTAATTAAAATGTATATATTATGAATATAGTTTCTCAATAATTATTAATAAATTGTTGATAAATTAGAAATTTGTGAATGAATAGGAAACCTACCCAATCAATTGTCTAGTGTTTGGAAATATCTAGACTCAATTGTGGCACAGCCTTAGGATGATCATCAACGACAAGTACGATCTAACAAAGAAATAAGTAATTTAGTCGGAAAAAAATGGACAATCGGCTTGCTCGAAAGAGTTCATTTATACCAACTGTAGAACTTCGTAGTATCTAAACATGTCAAAGTTGATTAACATTCGGCATATCCGAAAGATGTTAAAGTTCAACAGTCGGCATGCTCGAGAGAGTCCATCTATGCCGAGTGTAGAACTTCGAAGTATATAAATATGTTAAAGTTCCACAGTCGGTATAGAAGACATATGGCTACAAACTCACTGACTGAAACCCAAAGTTTGTGTCCAATTTTACGAAATAATCATGGTTGGTTCGCATGATGCGTTTTTTAGAATGCGTCATTTCACGAGATGGAGCATCATATTGAGCCTGTGTTGTGTGCTTATAGATACGTCATTGATTACAATGATGCATCATCTTTAATCTGCGATAGACACTTGGCTCAAGTGGTGCATCAGCTTGGTTTTATGATGCTACGGCATCATAATGCTTGTCCCTTACCAAGAGATCTGATATGTATCAAAAAAAATAACCGTGGAGGTGTTATATGATGTTAATGCATCATTATGTTTGTCAGTTACAAAGTGGCGTAATATTTTGTTATGTTGCCTATCTATCGAGGAAGCATCATCTAGCGTGCGTGATGTCGTAAAAAGAGCGAGAGTCAGTACATGGCTAATATCTCCCCTATTTCTATATGTAGAAATGCTAACAAGACATATATAGAGAGGAGGTGTTGATTGAAGAGGCATTAAGTGGAGAATGCATCATTGTCTCTATGTTGCTTATACGAGGTGTATTATGATGTAAAAGGTATTATTATGCTACGTTACTGATTCATGTATGCATTACGATGCAAGGGAATCATTATGCCATGTTGATTACTAAGAATGCATTATTATGGTTTATTTCACAAGTGGGGACGTTGGCTGAGAACGAGATATGCATCATTTTCCCTACGTCTTTGTTGTGACAGGAGGTGGGAGTCGGTATATGGCAAATATCTCTCATTTTCCAATATGTAGAAATGTTAATTAGACATATATAGGGAGGAGATGTTGGTTGAAAATCACAAAGGTCAAAATACAAGATCTTGCATATGTTACATGCGAAGGAGGCTTCATGATGCGAAAGCATCATTAAGAATACATCATTTAGATGCATTTCGAAAGAAAGATGAATGTTGCAGCAATTTGCATGCCCCAAACATGAGAATGTATATTTGTGAACTAAGTGGCATCTGAATTGTGCATATCTTATGAAAGTCCCTTGGTCTATACAAATTACGTGTTGCTTGGAATTTAGCCTTGTGACACAAGTTAGAAATTGTTGGTGATAAGGATTTTATTTTTCAAAGTGTATCATCTTAAAATAATTGGTCATTGACATCGATTTTGGCTTTGCCTTAATATATAGACTTGAGTTGTGTGTTCCATTCGAGTTGGCTATTTGGTTGTACTACGGTCTGTGTTTGATCCCTTCATGGTACGAGTAGGGTACACAGGCAGTCGTATTGCGGTCTAGCATTTTGTTGCTCAAATCATCTATAGGGAGATGATTGCAACATTTTTGGTAGCTCATATCATTTGGCTCAGCGAGAGAGGCAAAAAATAATTTTTACCATACTTGATGAGTTTGATTCAGTCCATCCACTGGATGTTCATACTTCATATCAAGTTACACGATGTTGGCATACACCAGTTATGAATTGGGCATGGCCAAGGAAAGAAGCTAACTAGATTTCAAGTTAGGGGAGCTTGCATCACAGGGGTGATGCACGACATGAATAATATTTGCTTGATTCTGTGTCTGTTTAATTTAGTTTTTACCATGCCGAATCAAACAAAAAAAATCACATTCCATCTTCTTTAGACTTATACCTAAGTATTCAGAGTACTTGTATCATTAATTTCTTCATTTTCCTTATTTGGCTATTCACATGAACCTTCATGCTCATAAATGTCTTGATATAAAATTTTTTCATAGATGAAATTTTGATTATCTACAAAATGTTGTAATTGCGAATTTTTATTAAAAGCACGTAAACATCTTCTTCTTGGTGAGATGAAGATTCCCCAACATCAAATTCCTCAATAGAATCTCTCATTTTCCCCAAAAATCTCTCAAACACCCTAGTTTTCAACTTTTCCTACAAAACTTTTTCTTCTTCTTCTCTCTATACAGCTAACACTATGACAAAGCCTAATCAACTAACTCTAGTTGATATGTTTTATCTTAACAAATTAATCTATTAACTAAAAACTAATTAAACAAGGATAGGTTATTAATATTATTTCAAATGTCTCTACTTTGTTTTATTCAGTGTCCTCAAATTAAAACAAACATCCTCCAATTGTGTAATCAATAAAAACTGAAAAAAGCTGTTTTTTTTTTCTTTCTTGAATTTGTTTAATGATTATACCTAGAGAGATAGGTGCAAGCCTCTAAATTTATATTCTCCTCTAACTCGGAATCTTGAAGGTCGTGGTCATCTGATGAAGTCGGTTGGCAACTAGATATACATATAGGATTCTTCCACCTTAGGCACAATTTTCATTGCACCGTAGGTTGTGTATCGGCCTTTGACACCATTTTTTCTGAACTAGTTTAGAAATACATAGTTGGAAAAAAAAATCAAGGCCCCAACTGGGGGTACACCAATTTTTACGGGGATTGCCAAAACTTATTTATTCTAGTGGTTCTTCATAAATCGGGAAAAAAAATAAAAAACCATCCTCCTAAAAATATTTATAAAAAATGATGAACTCTTCTAGAAAATAGTGTCTCATCTAAAAGTTATGGGTTGACCCGTTATAATTTTCTGATGTGAGTGATGGGTTTTTATAATGGCTTTTCACATGTGTCATTAAAACTTTTTGTATTCATTTTAAGGCTAACCACTATGGTACATTGATTCAAGATTCAAGTTACCAAAACCGTGGCCAAAGATGGTAATTCATTTTGTGGTTCAAGACTTTGCTGGAGAGAGAAGTTGCATCAAGTTTGTTGCGCCAAGTGGTTTGGCGCAAGGAAAAATCAGTTTTTGCGCCAATGATTGGACGCATTAAATATGAGCTATTAGATTTAATTCAATGAGTTAAAATCTAACGGCTCATCTATTTATATACGCCTAACCATTAGAGCATATATTGGATCACCATAGTGGATAGTAGTCAATTCAATCTGACATGTCACCTAGGTTGAATCTTGAATCTTAGGTACCACAGTGGTAAGCCTAAGTTGGTACCCCTTATCATTTGGAAACCTACACCAGAGCTAGTTTTAATGGTTAAATAAGGTAGCATTCAGAGGAAAAGAGGGATGGTCGAAAAAATAACTAGAAATGAGATGTGGTTTGTTAAAGCTTGTGTTATTTTTGCTTCGACATTTTACTAAGAAAATCTAATCCAACCAAAGGTGTAAATGTCTGGAATATCAAATCTAAATAGGTAAGTATCTGCCTGCAAAGCCAGTTCCAAGTCTAAAAAGAGCCATATGCAGACTGATCTGCTGGTTCAGGCTCAGAAAAAAATAAAGGCTTGCAGAGCCAATTCAAAGTCTAAAAAGGGCCATATGCAAACTGCTGGTTCAGGCTTAAGAGAAAATAAGGGCAATTGGTATCACTTGCCAACTATCTTCTAAAAAATTATTTATATTTACCCATTCTTTTACATAAACCCCTAATATTCATTAATTTTTTATTGTATTTAACGTCTTAGAACGTAAGATGTTTTTTCTTTTTACGCTTTCTTGATTTCTATCCTGGTTCTAGCACGGCTGACCGTTTTTTTACCGACACAAGTTACAAAATAGGGGGTGAAACTGTTCATATAGCCGGCAATGTGATTTGGGAAGATTTTTGGTATCTTGAATTGCAGCTTTATGAAGCTGATTTACACCCCCATGAACTCAAATATCAGTCATGTGTACATGTCTTCTAATTGGCATCTCAGTTATTTCAGTCAATGTCTGTGCCCGGATCTGGATTTCTGCATCATTATTATACTCCTAACTTATAAGCTTTGAATAATACAAACAGCAACTTGTTTTTTTATTTGTCTTACTAATCAATCACAAGCTACTTATTACAAACTAGTCTTCATCATGACAAAGTTAGAAGAAGACTTGTTCTTAATTTCTGCCCACCTGAATCCATTTCTAGATTTTCATTTCCTCCTCCTCCATGGGATTGGGGATTTTCTTGAGCTGAGCTCATCCTTGGTCTCTGCCAAGCTGTGAAGTGTTCAAACTTATTGTAGCAGCACAAAAGAAAAAAACACAGAAATGAAAGATTAAGATGAAATGAGTTTTATTGAGCTCCTTGTCTGTTTATATCACACTAAATGATTTGGATCTCCTTTGATCTTCTTCATTCTTGCTCAATCTCAACATAAAAAAGGTCAGTATTTCTTCATCTCTTTACTTGAAATTTGATGAAGTTTTCAATCAAAGTTGACTTTTTTTTTTTGATTGAGTTCTTCAAAAATCTTATTATGTCAAAGAATCATGGACCCATTTTCTGTAAATGCTTTCTCTAGATTTTTATGCACTTGGGGTTTTGATTATGATGCATTTGAACCTTTGAGAAAAATTCTGTTTTGTGGATCTAATCAAGAATCATGGATGGAAAGACCCATTCTTTCTGATGTTATTGTTGTTACATCTTGTTTACACGGTTTAGAGAGGCTAATTCTAGCTAAATTTAGTAAAAGTTTAGAATCTTTAGCTCTTTTTACAGATGATTTGACAATGATTTGTTAGATGATGAGAAAATCAAGATAAAAGTTAAAGCTTTTGGGGTTTTATCTAGTCCAGAAATAAGATTAGCCTTTGTGCCAAACACAGGGCTGTAACTGCCAAGCTTGTCATAGTCAGAAAGAATGGTTTATACTGTATGGCATTGTATGAACACTAATTAAAATCTTAATTGCAGATGAGCAAGAGGGAGGTGAACTTGGGCGAAACCAGACATGCCGATTGCTAATCATTTTACTCAAAAAACTGTAAAGAATTCGCATAAATGGCTGCTGGACGATGCTCCCGGCCCCGGTTAAGGCGAGCACCTCCCACTAGGTTTCTCTTTATTCTCTTCCTCCTCATTGTTACCCCTATTTGTGTGCTCACAATCTTTACTCATGGGCAAAACATTTCTTACTTCTTTCGCCCGCTTTGGGACAACCCACCTCCTCCATTCACCCATATGCCTCATTACTATGCTGAGGATGTATCAATGAACCAGCTCTGCAAACTACATGGTTGGTCGCTTCGTTCCAAACCTCGTCGTGTCTTTGATGCTATAATCTTTAGTCATGAACTTGACTTGTTAGAACTAAGATGGAAAGAACTCTACCCGTATGTCACCAAATTCGTCATTCTTGAATCAAATACTACTTTCACTGGAATTCCTAAACCTCTTTTCTTTGCTGAAAATTTAGATAGATTTAAATTTGCCAAGAAAAAGATCGTTCATAGTGTTTTCATGGGTCCGAAAGCTGTTCCTGGGGTTCGTGAAGACCCATTTGTATTAGAATCCGCACAACGTGGAGCTATGAACTATTTGTTGCAAAATGCAGGGATTTCTGAAGGTGATCTACTTATAATGGCGGATACAGATGAGATTCCAAGTGCGCACACCATGAAATTATTACAATGGTGTGATGGTATACCACCCGTAATGCACCTCGAATTGAAGCACTTCATGTACTCATTCGAGTTCCCAGTTGATTTCAGCAGTTGGCGTGCTACAGCTCATGTATATGGACCAGGAACATATTACCGTCATTCACGTCAGACAGACGTTATACTCTCTGACGCAGGTTGGCATTGTAGTTTTTGTTTTCGAAGAATTTCAGAACTTGTTTTTAAGATGACTGCATATAGTCATGCGGACCGTGTAAGGCGGCCGGATTTTCTTGATTTTGAGAGAATCCAGAAGATAATTTGTCAAGGAAATGACTTGTTTGATATGTTACCAGAAGAATATAGTTTTCATGAATTGATTAAGAAGATGGGTTCTATTCCTAAGTCGACTTCGGCTGTTCATCTTCCTGGTTACCTGTTAAATAATGCAGATAAGTTTAGCTTTCTTTTACCAGGTGGTTGTTTACGGCCGCCCGAGTAACAATTCATCACTGAACAAACATTTGATTCAAGTTTATTTCCTCTGCATTTGAGGTAGAAATTTCATTTGTATTCCTGTTTCTTTGTGCATATTACAACTGTATTTATTATTTGGAAAGAAATCAGATAATGTGAAATTATTTTTGCAAGAATGAAATTTTGGTCTTCTAGATTCTGAAACTTCTGCTAAATTCTGAGAGATTTCCTATGAACCATTGAAGGAGGTCCTCTGTAAAATCCGAGACACTGATACTAACTGATATCGTCCAAGGTGAATTATACTAAAAGCCCTAAAAGAAATGAAAAAGAAATTAGATTCAGAACTGCAACAATCCAACACCAATTCATAGAAATTACAGCAACTCCTGCCTACTGCACCGTGTAAACGATGTTTTACAGAACGTACTATCTGAATACACCCAGTGAGTGATTCACACACGAAAAACCTCCATCGACTATCAAATTAACCCCACTGATATACCTAGACTCGTCACTTCCCAAGTAAAGAACAGCATCAGCTACATCATTAACTGTTAATTCCACTCCTCTCAAATTAGCATTCTTACTCACAAAAGCGCGGAATCCATCAACCGCTTCCTCGGTTCTCTCTTCTGCTGGCAAATGAGCCAATGCCAAATTTGTAGCTACTGCGTAAGGAGACACGCAATTAACGCGTATCCCATGCCCACCGAGCTCGGCTGCAACATTCTTAGTTATCCCCACGACTGCGTGTTTGGACCCAGTATATGCATGTGGACCTACACCTGCAACATTACTTGCAATACTACATAGAGAAACAATCGATCCCTTGGCATTCGGGATCATTGCACGTGCGGCGTGCTTCATTCCGATGAAAACACCTTTAACATTCACATCAAAAACCTTTCCGAATTCTGCTAAATCCACCTTGCGAATATCACAAGCAGGAGTACCCGTTATTCCTGCATTGTTGACCATAATATCGAGTGCCCCAAACTTGGCAACCGTAAAATCAATAGCTTTAGATATCTGGTCCTCAACTGTGACATCCCCACTGAAGAAACATACATTATCTTTGTCACCTAGAGATTCTGATAGGCGACAGCCGAGCTGGTCTTGAACATCGACAATGCAGATTTTTGCACCGTGTTGGTGAAAAAGCCGGACAATAGCCTCACCTATGCCTGAAGCACCACCAGTTACAATAGCCACCTTCCCCAATAACCTGACAAAATTACCCACATCTCAATTCTAATTCAGAAGAACAAACACATAAACAAGAAAAATAATATGTCAGTAATGTAATACCTTTGGTGGGAAAGAGATGAATTTGTTGGAGCAGTAGTAATATCAGATGAAGACATGAATGCTGTAAACCTTTTTTTCTTCTTGCTGTAGCTCCCAAGTCTGATAAAATTAGTTAGTAGTTTAGAAATAAAAAATCATGGGGTGGTGGTGGGGGGGACTGCCCCCACCTGGCTTCAGCCCTACAACCACCAAAGAAAATGAAACGTCTAAGTAACTGCACAAGGCCCGAGACAGTAGTTGACTAGCCTGTCCCAAAATACTAAATATTTTTCTCCTGCAAAGGGAAAGCAAAGCAAAAACCAGATCGAAATTCATGATCTGGGTTTACATTCAATCTAATCACTCCAACAAGAACCAAATCATGAATTTCAAAAAGAACAAACTGATAAAAAAGATTGGAATTGAAATTTTTAATGAATCTAGCAAGAAATTAATTATTAGTATCACCAACCTTAAATTATGTCTCCAAATCTAAAAGTTTTAAGTGTTTTATGTTGTTGTTGTTGTAGTACTGCTGATAAAAATGAAGAAGTTGATCATCAACCTAAATATTAAAAAAAAATAAAAAAGATAAAATCACTGAGAGAGACAGATGAAGAAGAAGAAGAAGATCAGATCATTTATTATTACCGGTAATAACTGAAACTAATAACTACAAGTCCAATCCAGGAGTAGTAGTTGGAGTAGTGCAGATAGATATTTAGAGTCAAAAAGAATGTCTGTGATGGTTTATGTTGGTGAGATTGTGAGTGAGTGTCTTTCCTCCTCCTCTTCTTCCTCCTCCTGGGTCCAAAGGTGGTTGTTTTGTTATAGCTTTTTGGTCGGTTTTTTTGTGTCTTAGCACATGTCTTGTGATGTAGATAACATGTTTTTTTGTTTTGAAGAAAAGAATATGATTCATTATATATCTGATACTAACATAATGCTTTTTTCGGTGAGTTATTATAAAAAGACATAAAAGATGCATCATCTGATCTGATCTGATCTGATCTGATCTGATCTGACCTGAGGAGCAACAGAACCTCCCAGTCCCAGCACTTATTGTGGATCACAGTGGAAGTTAAATTAGAGGTTCTTCTCTGACTACAAAAAGGTGAAATTAAGCATCTCACCTCACAGTGGAAGGGAGGGAGGGAGGGACCAGCTGATGCATTCCGTTAGACACTTGACAAGTATAAGATGATGCTACTTGTCGCTCGTATATAGAGGTGTAAATTGGGCCGTGCCAATACGGGCACAGCCCAGTACGTGAATTAGCCCATCGCAACACGACAGTTTCATGTGCTGTGCTGGACCAAACTAATCGGTTCAGTGCCACAACACAGTATGCTAAGAAAGTACGTCATAACATAGATAAAACACTATACAATACGATATAATACAACACATTTTGTATATATTTTACAAAAGAGTGTTTATTCTAACCAATTTTTAATATTTTATCTTCGTTATGTTGAGTTATTTCTATAACAACACATATAATATTTAAATATCTGAAAAATATCAATTTTACAAAAAATAAAATAAATATGTTAGGCATAGCACAACACGTCTTCAAACACGACACAACACGTCTTAATCTCTAATACGGCACAACATGGCACGTAGCACGGTGGATTCGTATCTTAATGAGCTGTACTGGGCTAGGCCAGCCCGTTTTACACCTCCAAAATAATGTAGATACCCTTAAAACATATTATGACACCAACCACCTCCGCCGCTAACACCACCCACCACTACGTGGAATATAATCTAATCTACGATCGAGGAAATTTCAAGAGATAAACCTTCAAATGACAAATACGAGCAGCTGAAAGTCATGATGATTAAATGTGAATGCGACCTTTACCTTGTAACTCAATATCTGCTATGTAACTGAATAAATATGCTTCATGTCCGAAAATTGTTCTGACCTCTGCAAGTTTAGTTAAAATGAAATAACACAACTACTGCAGCAACAACAACAACTATTGCATTCAGAAGTAATCGATTTCCACATAAACCGAAGACCTCGAAATCTATATTACAAAAACAAAACCAGGGCAATTTAGCCTCTGAATTCTAGAAAAGGTATATGAATACGAATCTATCTATACTATCTCTGACAAATTTCTAACATGATCATTTCATTTCAAATCTATAAAATCAATATTTCCAATGTTGTAACAGACTATATCGATTTTAGATTTTCCTATATGGACAGTACACTAACCTATAGCTCTTTACTCGGGCCGCAAACAACCTCCGGGAAGAAAGAACTTGAACTCATCGGCATTCTTTAACAAGTAAGCAGGAAGATGAACAGCAGAAGCTGACTTAGGAATTGAACCCATCTTCTTAATCAACTCCTTGAAGCTATACTCTTCTGGTAACATGTCGAATAGATCATTCCCCTGGCAAATAATTTTCTGAATTCTGGAATAGTTAAGAAAGTCTTGTTTCCGCACACGATCTGCATGACTATATGCAGTCATCTTGAACACGAATTCTTGAAGCCTGCGAAAGCAAAAACTGCAATGCCAACCTGCATCGGAGAGAATGTAATCTGACTGACGAGAATGCCGGTAATGTGTTCTTGGCCCGTATACATGAGCTGTAGCACGCCAACTGCTAAAATCCACTGGGAACTCAAAGGAATACATGAAGTGCTTAAGTTCGAGGTGCATCACGGGTGGTATACCATCACACCATTGTAACAGTTTTATTGTGTTGGGGCTTGGAATTTCATCTGTATCTGACATTATAAGAAGGTCCCCATAAGTGATCCCTGAACGCAATATCAATCTGTTCATAGCACGACGCTGTTCGGACTCTAGAACAAATGGGTCTTCATGAACCCCATAAACGGCTCTTCGACCAGAGAAAACATCGTGGACAATCTTTTCCTCTGCAAATTTGAACCTCTCTAGGTTTTGGGCAAAGAATAGAGGTTTTGGAATTCCAGTGAAGGTGGTGTTTGACTCAAGAATGACGAATTTAGTGATATAAGGGTTGAGTTCTTGCCATCTTAGTTCTAATAAGTCAAGCTCATGACTGAAGATTACAGCATCAAAAACTCGACGAGGTTCGGAACGAAGAGACCAGCCATGGAGGCTGCAGAGCTGGTTCATTGACAAGTTCTCAGCATAGTAATGAGGTATATGGTTGAAAGGGGCTGGAGCAACATCCCAAAGTGGCCGAAAGAAGTATGAAATCTTCTGTTCGTGAGTAAGGATTGTGATGACACAGACAGGGATAATAAGAAAAAGGACGAGAATCAAGAGAGACTTAGTCGGAGGTCGTCTAAGTCTTGACGTGAAGCGGTGAGTTCGTCCAGCCATGTGAAAGAATTGAATGATCACAAGGAAAGGCCACCGGCATGTTTTGTTCCATCGGAACCCATGTTAGTCTGCGTCATCTGCAGAGATTCTTTAAGGATTCAATGATGCAATAAATGTATGGATATCAATCAGCACAACCTAGTAATGATCGAGAAAAAATCAAAAATAGAAACAAGAAACTGCAAATTAATCCAATTCCAGCTTAAATTTAGAAACAAAAACATAAGATTTTTCTTTTCTTTCCATTTTTAACCATTCAGAAATCCTTACAATAAGATTATTAATTAAGAATCAAAACCCATGATGTAATCTGATTAATTATCAATCTCATCAGATTAATAATCAACATTTGAAAATGATAATAATGATGGCAATAAATAAAGATCCAAACTTTATAATTAAGAAACACTAAAAATCAACAAGATATTACTAACCTTAAAATCTGAGACATGGGTCTTGTTGAATTGAATAATATCTTCAAAATCATCTCTTGATAGTCCTCAAATGATGATTAAGAAAAGAAGAAAAAGGTTTTTCTTGACTCAGCCACAAAACAGAGGATTTTTTGGAATAATGTTATCTGAATGCCTAAATTTAGTGAATGGATTCTTAGAAAAAATGAAGAAAAGTAGGTAATGATGTTCCTCCTTTTCTAGGGTTGTGTTGGGTTTGGTATCATTATCATCCTTTACTGTGCCATCAAAAGCTTGACTTTGTTTTAGAAAAACAGAACAGAATTTTATGTTCCACCTCCACCCAAATCCGAATATGGTTTTCCCTTTAGAACGGTAAGATCAAATGATTGCGGAGGTCTCTAAATAAAGTGCCTTAAATGAAGTAGTTTGGTTCGGATAAAACCAAACTGGTTGCATTTATGTTATCATCAGCTGCAGTCACTCACGTTATCTCCTGTAGCAACGGCTATGGATAGAGTATTTTTTTTTATATGGACAGAGAGTAGTGGATTTTTCCCCTAAAAACTATCAACCTCTCCTTCAATTTGAAAGAGTGCTCGACTGTCTTCGTTGGATGGGTGATCTTTGGCCGTCTGGATCCCAGAAAGATAAAGTTTCTCCATCTGAATTCCAGACAGATGAAGTTTTTATTAAAAAAAATAAGTTTAAAAGCTAGACGAAAAAATTTTACCTGTCTAACCTTTTTTTTTCCACTGCCCCATAGTGTAAAAAACACTCATTCACCTAATCGCTCCTTTGTTTTAAAAAGGATAAAGTGTTTTAACACTATATCTGATAGCCCTTTGTCACAGGGGTGCACCAAATGGCTCAACACATGGCTAATTCACCCTTATGCACCACCTTGGCTAGCCCTTTTTGGCTAAGTGGCTAGCCTCATTCTAGAATCTTCTACCATTTGTCTTTTTCTTAGAACATTCTAGAATAGTATAGATATTTGTGGATAAGATTGGAATAATCTAGAAGTAGATCCTAGCCATACATTTGTATAGATCTTAGATAAGTTTCTAGAACATTCCTGGCTCCCAACTAGTATAAATAGGGATGCCATTCTCATTTGTAATCATCCAACAATCCAATTATTCAAGTAAGAGAGTAATACAAACTTAATTCTCTCATTCAATCATTCTCTCTTGTTCTTGAGTGTTCTTGAGCGTTCTTGAGTTTCTTGTGAGTTTTGATCTTGAGTAGTTACACAAAGTTGGTTAAACTTTGTTTGGGAGGCTGACTTGCCTAGTAACGGAATTCTAGTCAAGTGCCGCACGGAGTAAAGTCAAGGCGAAGGACCGACCCCGTGACACCTTGCTTTTAGAGCAAAGCCAGTGGGTGGGATTGGCAAACCCAAAATTTAGGTTGTCAAATTGGTACCAATCGAGGTTCAAATTGGTATTTGGCTCGAGCAATTTATATCTAGCAACATACCAATGAGCTATTGCATATTCCCACCAACATTTTCTCACTGCTTTGTTTTTGAGGTGTTCCCGGTTCAGTCTGTTTAAATGTTTTGGTTTTCGAATTGAAAACTTATCACCTAATTAACCTACTAGGCAACTCTTACAGTTGGTCATTTTGCGAGGGCAGCAGACAAAAAAAATAAAAAATAATCCGGATGAACTGCACTTTAAACATCAGCTAAGGATAAGCCTCAGCCTAGATAGAGAGGCCAAAAACATTCTAAAGACATCATAAAAATAACACAGTCAATCGAGCCTAAACCTAAACCGAAAAACTAATGATACATACAATAATAACTTGTCAAAGAAATTTAGAGCAGATTCTTTGCAAAAATTAGAACAGACTTTTGTTTCTTCTTTAATCACCAAAAATCCAAAAAGTTGGAGCTTTTCTATTCTTCTCCCCCGTTGTGTGCTATGCAGCAAAAACCCTGCACCAAAAGCTAACCGTTAGGTAAAAACTAAAAAGAACTAATATAAGGGCCACGTTTTAACAGTTGTCTTTGGTGTTTGCCATTGGCTTTTCTAGATCCAACCACAACTTTTCTTTTTAGTCAGGAGTACCTCTGAGGATTCTATGTTCTAAAACCATTAACCATAACCCTAAGATGCAAACAGAAAGTTCTTAGATGAAATTTATCGAGTTAATTCTGAAACCAACCTGCTGGACTTGGTTATAGAAGAGTCTCTCCTGCAAAAGTTCAGAGGTCTGATATCTAAGTTACCATGGGGGTCGAACAATCAGTCTACGTTCAGCGAGGTTATTTTCAGTATAGTGGATAGTGGCAAAGGAGAATTACAGTGAAATAAGGGCTTAGCGACTTACACCATATTCTCATACTGGGACCCTTGCTTCAATATCTTGGAGTCTAAGTGTGACAGCTCTCTTGTGAGCTTCTAGTCCTTCAACTTCAGCCATCTTTACCACGTGCGGCCCAAGCAATTTCAATCCTTCCTCTGTCAAGGATTGTACAGTTATGAACTTGAGGAAGGAGTCTAGAGACACCCCACTATACATCCTTGAATACCCATAAGTTGGGAGAACATGATTAGTCCCACTTGCATAATCTCCCATGCTCTCAGGGGTCCAAGGGCCTAAAAATATTGAACCTGCAATAGATACAGAAAGTAGTTGAAGGGAATTGTTATATTAGGCAAAAGTTGAGCTGATGTTCTATGAATATTCATATCGAACTACAGTATTGCACAGGCTGCAGCTTAGGCTTTTATGGTTTTGACTGCTAAGACAAGATTTTGGATGCAGAAATAGGAGCGGTGAAAAGCTCAAATACCAATTGAATACAATTACCTGCATTTTCGATCAATTCCTCCCAGTTCTCTGCATCTTTGACATTCATTATCAGATGCTCTGGAGCATACAAATTTGAAAAGGAGATGGCCTGGAGGTTTATTATAACAGAGATTTTAGTCCTAAAATAACATACACTCTGAAGAAAGCAATCTCATGCCTAGTAGTGAAGATAACAGATCTGCTACTTGCCTAAACTCTCATATGAATATCACATCTCCAGTTTGTTCTACTTAAGGGTGTGTTGGTATCTAAAACGAGCTGATAATGAATGCTAACCTCAACCATATCACGAGCGAACACGGTGAAACTATGGGCAAGTGCTTTTGAAGCAAAATCTCCCCTAGGGAGGCTCTGACACTGCAAGCTGATTTCCTTTTCGATCGCCTCCACATCTACACCATCTCCAGCAATTACAAGCACAACCTGACTGTCAGGACCATGCTCTGCCTGAAACCACCAAAAACAGTATAAGCCTTACGCAAATGGCTAGAAGATCAAGCAACACTGGCCTACTAGAAATAGAATACTTCGATGAACAGGAATTGTTTGTGCAGGACAAAGAAAATACTGAATAATTCGATTATTTTACATGAAGTTCACAGTACCAACTGAATGAAAAATCCGGAAGTAAATGCATCTATAAACACCTGAGACAGTAAATCAGCTGCTATATGAGCCGGGCTGGCATGTTTATCAGCAATAACCAGAACTTCAGATGGGCCCGCAGGCATGTCTATTGAAACCATCGCTTCACTGTTCTGCATCGTAAAAAATAAGAAGTACATCTAAACTTCAAGCAATAATAGTAAGAACTTGACGTAGATACAAAACATTTAAAATGTGATGACAAAAAACTTCGGTATAAAAAGGCTAGAAAGGTAATGGAAATTTTCAGTGCTTAAATAGAAGAAATCATAAAAGTACCTGAAGAATCATTTTTGCAGCAGTGACATACTGATTTCCAGGTCCAAAAATTTTATCCACCTGCAAATATAACAAAGTGACCATACAGATTAGCTCTGACAGAGGAACAGCACGTCAAACTTTTCCCTAAACTGGATTCCTAAAAAATTAATGAAAATGTTGGAGAACGTTAGCACCTTAGGACAAGATGAAGTGCCCCAGGCCATGGCAGAAATGGCCTGCATAAATGGAAAACATTGATATTAGTGTGTCCATCCGAAACTGTATGTCTATGCAAAATTACAGGATCTATTCTAGATGTAGTGCTTAATATGGGTTATGGATAAAATGACAACCCAAGGTTGTGAATCAAAACACTACCTGAGCCCCCCCGGCTTTAAGAATATGAGTCACACCTGCTTTCTTGGCACAATAAAGCACCTCCTAGAGAGAGAACGAAATTGGAAGTGTTATTTTGTTTAGCTTATATTGCTATTAGTGGCATGATTCACAAGAGTAGATCGGTAAGTAATAACCTTGCAGATGCTACCATCTTTTCCTGGGGGAGTAGCCAGAACAACAATTTTGCATCCTGCAATCTGTGCAGGCTGGTGCAGAACAAACTAAATGTCAATCACATCTGGTTACCGAAAATTGAAAGTCACATAAAGCATATAGGGTAATGCATATGGAATATCACTTTTGAACAGAAATTAGACAAATTACCACTGCAAGCATGAGAGCTGTTGAAGGTAAAACTGCAGTTCCCCCAGGAACGTAAAGACCCACAGAAGTAATGCACCTTGATACACGCTTGCATCTAACACCCTGATCAAATAAAGGGTCTAATTAGCGATATAAGCTCCATTCAACAAAAAAGTGGAAGACATGTCCTTTGCATTGTTCTTTTCCTACTAATTCATGATAGGACTGCAGTTTTTACTTCTTATAATGGACTAAGGTAATGCGAGGAGAACATCCTCAGCAAAAATTAGGTCTTGGACCATCCCTGTGTATACATGAACGAGGGTCTTCAGGGCTCTTTGAATTGGATTAAACAATTCCAAGTTTGCTAAAGAGATAAAAAAAAAGGGACGAGGGCTTGTGAATTTCAGACCAAAGCCCCAGCATTCTTCCATTTCAGAGTCCTCGATTAGTTTGAAACACAATTATTTAGTTGGCTATCATACTGAAAAATGTGGAACAGAAAAACAAAAGGAATGGAGTGATATTTTACTTACTTTCATGTTCTCAACTTTCACTGGGGGAGCCTTTTGAGCATAATGAAATGCATATATGTTATCGTACGCAACATCAAATGCCTCTTTAACCGCTGGATCAAGCTGCGGCCACATCAAAAGAAAATGCTCAACCGTAGTCTTATATCGCTGAAGTAAAACGCTTTGATATTACACATGGTTACTCACAAACGACAATAAAATTGGTATTCAGCCTACCTGAGGATCAGGAAGACCAGCAACTCGTTCAATGATTTTATCAAGGGAAACTTTGTCAAACCTTGCGGTATAACTACAAAATGAACAAACAGCCAGATCAAACCGTGACAAAGCATACATTGAACTTCGACATAGAAAAGAAAAGCTTTCACAAATGATAGAGAAGCAAGCAATATAATGAAGAATCAAAGAAGCACCAACTCTGTAACTGCAGCATCCCCTCTATTACGCACATCATCAACAATAGGTTGGACCTAATCCAATACAATTACCACAAATCATGCAAGTGATTAGTTAGATCATATTGCTGAACTTAAGCTAAAATTAAAGGAACATAGAATAACTTTACCGTACTAAAAATGGAAGAGAAATCGATTCGAGGACGAGCCTTAAGGCTATCAACCTCAGTCTTTGACAACTCTGACAACCTATAAGACTTCATTGCACACCTTATAGTATTATTCTTCAGTTCTATCACAACAAGATAAACCTAGTTACCTTATATGTGTTATAAAAATTTCCATTTCCCAACATCAACAAACAAAATGAGACATGTAATAAACAAATTTGTCTAGTGAAACAAATCCACAAAAAATTTGAAGGCACTATTAAAAATTACATAGAAATTGATCCATCATTCTATCACTCCCTATCTCATGGAAATGTCAATATCTATATTCTTTACCCTACCATGAACATTGGAAATTGGATTAACTAAGCTACATAACACTACATTTCCATTCAAAACTAACTCAATCAAACAAAAACAAACGTAATCCTTGAATGAGCTAGAAATTGAAACTTTATAATGGGTTTAAAAGGGGAAAAAGAGATTACTACTTACTAGCAGAGAAACGGAGAAGAGAGTGAAAAGATAAGCTTTTTGAGGACCCAGAGATTTGGGGATTCCGAAAAAAGCAATTGCTCCTCTGATTAAGAGAAACAATTTGTATATCCATCCAATTTTGATTAATTAGGGTTTTAGGGTATTAATGGTCTGCTCTGGTCCAGTCAATCCCTCCTCCCCTTCTCTCTCTTCTTCTCTTTGGACGAGGGGGTTAACAAACAAAATGCACTTTTTTAGTATTCTTTTTGTGATAGTTGCATAGTTGAACTTGCTACATAGGTCCTAACTCCTACGCCATATGGACAAGCGGTAATATTGTAATACCCGTGTCTTTCACATTGATGCATACTTTGGAATGCGTCATCGATCCATTTTCTCAAATTTACGATGTACACTCAGTAAAGTGTTGCATCTAGTTTCAAAGTTCACTATTTAATATATACTTTGCGATGCATTGCTAGAAGAAATAATGCATTACCTCGAATTTGTGATGTATATTTGATGCAAGTGATGTATCAACTTGGTATTATCGTGCTACGACATCATTATACTCGTTGCTTATAAAATGTCGCAATATTTTGTTATGCTGTCTACCGAAAATGCATTATCTAGCATGCATCATATCACGAAAAGGGCAGAAGTCGGTACATGGCATTTAACTCCTAAATCGTTATATATAGAAATGTCAATAAGACATATATAGTGAGAAGGTGTTGGTTGAAGGTGCATAAAGCGGAGAATGTATCATTGTCCTTATGTTTCTCATATGAGTGTGCATTATGATGCACAAGGCATCATTATGCTACCTTGCTGACCTGAGAATGCATTACGATGCAAATGCATCATTTTACTGGTTTCTTACTAAGAATGTTATCACTATGGTGCATTTCGCAAGTGAGACATTGGATGAGAACGTGATAGACATCATACGCATCATTGTCCCTATGTCGTTGTCGCCAAAGCAGGTGAGAGTTGGTACATGGCACTTAACTCCTAAATTTATATATATGTAGAAATGTCTATACGATATATATATGGAAAAGGTGTTGGTTGAAAACACATATATGCCGAGATGCATTATCTTGCATATGTTGCATGGGGAGGATACTATATAATGCGAAAGCATCATGTTGATGTGTTGATTATCCAGAATGTTTCTCTTTTATGCAATGCGTAGGAAAGGTGAATGTTGAGACAATTTGCATGTCCCGAACATGATAATGTATATTTGTGCACTAAGTGACATCAGTTATGCACAATCTTGTGCATCTCTTGTGAAAGTCCCTTAGCTTATACAAATTAGGCGTTGCTTGGCCTTTGGCCTAGTGACACAAGCTGAAAATTATTGGTGATGCGGATTTATATGCCTAAGTATATCCTTTTGAAACAATTGGCACTGGGCATCAATGTTGGCTTTTCCTTAATAGGCTTCAGTTGTTTATTTTATTTGAGATGACCCTTAAGACGAACTACGACTCTGGATTGATCCCTTTATGGTAAAGGTAGGGTACGTAGGCAACCGCAATGCAGTTCAGCACTTTGTTGCTCATATCATCTAATTGTGAGATGATTGCAACATTTTTGTAACTCATATCACCTAACTCGGCGAGCGAGGCAAGAGATCCAAAATTGATGAGGTGGTTGCAGTCCATTTACTGGGTATTCATACTTCTTATCAATCTATACGATGTTGGCATGCACTAATTGTGAATTGGGCATGACCAGAAAAAGGAAGCTAACCAAATTGCAAGTTAGATGAGTTTGCATAAGCCACTTGCATCACAAGGATGATGCACGACATGAATGGCATGTTCCTGGTTGTTGTACCCTTGAAACGAGTAAGATCAGTGCATGCACCTAGTACATTGTCTAAGGGGAGTGAGGTATTGAAAGATAGGTCTTAAATGGCCTATGTGCTAATCCAAGGCATGACCTATGCTGGACAATACTTGCAATTGTATGTGATGCATGAAAAATGCAACACCATTAGTCGTTATGGCCATGCATCCTTATCAGAACAAGGGGTAAGTTGGAACGATATTTGAGTTACGCCTAAGATATCATGCTTGCAAAGCATGTTTGGTAAGGATAATCGACGTGCATTTGCCTAGGAAGCCTTGAAGCTTTACAACCCGATTATTCACATGAGAGTGTCTCATCGGGGAGTTCTGGCCTGCGTAGAGCGGCACTGGAGGCGTAATTTTTTGGTTCGCCACAAATATATTATAACAAGTTCTGAAATAACACTAGGGACTGTATGTGTTGGACTCGTCATTGTTAGCTTGTGATGTGACTACAAAATTCTCCTTGAAAGGTTAAAGAAATATATAATTTGGATGAGTATGCCAACTTTTTTGTGTAATTAGAATTCTTAACTGCTATGCTAGTTACTTTGTATATCGTGTTGGATTTAGCTGAGTATTGTGAGTTTTCCAGGCCTTAATTGGCGGCCCACTGGATAGTTGGTGACCCGAAGGACTGTTTGGAACGATGACGGACATTGAGACTGTTCATCCCCACCCTTCCGGGATGATGGTGTTGTCAGGCCGGCTAACTACCACTACATCAGTGGAAACCCGAAAGGTTCTTTGTTCGATAACGGTAGGCTTGTATCCGAATGATCTGACATTAGAATTTGGTCCTCATAGGACTACGATGAGAATTTTTTGTCACTTTTGATAACCTTGAAAAATGATGAACCCTTTTGGGATTCCTCCATATGCGGTATGGGACGTATTTTCAGAAGGTCCTAATTGACGTTCACGAAAGAACTGTGGACCCTTTTGGGATTCCTAGGTATGTGATAGGTGCATTATTTATATTATTTTTATACTCTAATTCATTGTTTTATTTTGAGTTTCTTAGGAGTTTTGAAGTGGATTCAACCAAAGAAGAAGAAAGGAGTTCATTGCAACACGAAATGAACAAGGAAGTCAAATGCTATAATTGAAGCTAGAGAAAGGACCAACTTTAACTAATTCAAATCCAATATGAATTCACTCTATCTCGAAGGGAATTAAAATACGAAGCCAACGCAAAAAGAATGAGGCCATTCGGACATCGGGCGAAGAAGTTATGGCGTTGGTACTATGTAAGAAGATTTCACAACTTATTAATCTCCACCTTAAATTCTCCCTATTCCATGTGTGACTAATTCTATTGGCTTGATCCATAATTTGGACTATACTATAGATCTTAGGTCATGTGAAAATATTTCGGTCACAAAGGAATTTTTGGTTACAAGCTTTTTGATATTTAAGCAAATTGCGGATGACTAAAAAAATTTAGTCACTGATTATTTTTTTTTTGAAGGAAGGAGACGCTTCGAAAAGCCCCTAAATTTTATTTATTAAACTACCTCATTCAAATTGAGGTTTTGAGAATTACATAGAAGAGGTGGTAGATAGACACACCCTTCTGTTTCATCACTATACATAGCATATTGCATATTGACACAACTGTGCAATGTGATTTGTACTTTTTTGAATTACATAAACCAAATAACATGGAAGAGACTAACAGGGTTCTTGATCCTACAAGTGAAAAATATGATGCTTCAATAAATATGACTTGTCAAAACCGATGAGCTTCTCGTATCTCCGCAACAACAACAAAGTATGTAGCAAAACTTTGGAAAAACATAGTGAGTCACGTATTCAACACGATGTCCTTAAGATATTAGCGCCCAGCTACACTCAATAGTGATGTTGTAGCCTCCAGGATAGAACACCCTACTACTAGTATATGTAGTGTTCAACTTGAGCTTGGCAACTCATGAAAAACTCTCAAGAAAAATCACAAAAACTTAAAAAAAAAAAAAACAATAGAAGAATATTGTCTTTTGGTCTCTCTAAAAATATAGAGAAACTTTTTTTCTTGGATTGTTTCTATAGGTTGAGAAAAGTTTGTTTATATAATCTAGTACAACTTAAGAAGAGGAATCTCCTCGGTATGGGACTAATAGGTTTGTATAGTCTCTTAAAACAATTTAAGATTGGAAACTCACCGATGTGGAACTAATAAGTTTTTTATTCATAAAAACAATATTATTTTATTTACTTAAAGCTTAGAAACTTTAAAATAAAATTTAATATATATTATTTTCCAACACAGAATACACAAAATCAAAAGATTTATTCTAAAAAACCAATGGGTGCTCGAGAGTCAGAGATTTGAAGAGGAGCATTACTTTGGAGGAGAAGATCGGACAGATGATACAAATCGAACGAGGTGTTTCATCTATTTGATGATGAAACAAGAAAACAAAGAGCAAGATCGATCGAAAAAACAACATGAAACGAATAGCTAGCTAGCTAGCTAGTAACTTACGTACCCTATGTCTGCAGGAAACAAAACCAAGAGAAATCCAATGAGAGAAGGTGACAAACTTCGTTGAGCTCTAACCATAACTTCAATATGTCGAAATGAGTTGATATCTTTTCAATTTATAAGCATTCCGCATTCAAATTCAATAATGCGTCCATTTATATTTCGATGCATTTTGTATATAGCATCTATCTACCAGTTGGGCATGAAATGTCCTAGTCTATATAGCATCCAGTGTTTACTTGTTACAACCAATATATATCTTCTCCTCATTTATTCATCCATCCATCCATCCCCACTTCACTTGCATATAGTTTGCAGGTTGCAAAACATACTAAAACAAACAACAAGCTGCTTGAATGAACTACAAAACAAACAAAAACTATCCCAACATTTTGATCAACTACTATATCTTTTTCGGGTTATTGATATCCACATAATTCTAATGCTGAAAATCGCTAAATGTAGGCTTTGACTATTATAGCATCTACATTGAGCTCTTAATATCCACGTAGAACCGAAACTTGATGTGGAATGATGTGACGATGGTGAATTGAGATGTCAGGAAGCAAATGTGAATTGAGATATTATCCATCTCGATGGTAATATCACTTGTGAATACATTATATCTATTGTATACGTGGGAGCAGTACTATCTATTGCAAATCGAACGAGGTATTTGATGATCAAAAATTACAAACATTTTGCAATACAAACAAAGGCCACACTAGAAGCACAAGCTTGGTAAAACAACCAGCGATACAAAAAAAGTTACAAACAGATAATAAAAGATCAACAATTTATCAGTGAAAGATACAATCAAACTAAAAATTAATTAACTTATTATTACAAAGAAACGAGAAGATGCATGATTGGTGTGATGCCAACCCTAAGCTAGCTGATAACAGTGCCGGCAAAGTTGCCGTTTATATCCTTACCTGCAACATAAACACATAAGGAGATGGCCAAATAAAACTGGAACATATCTGCATTCAGTGTGATTGACTAGAAAATCGCTTTCGCTTATACAAAGAGAATCACAATTATCACACGACTCCACATTCACAGATGTTCCCACGTCACATTCACCGCGGACGGATCTGTATGTCATTAGTGTTTCAAATATCAGCAAATAAACAAGAAAATAAAGAGCAAGATCGATCGAAAAGAGAACACATGAATCGTAGCTAGCTAGTAACTTACGTACCCTATGTCTGCAACAAACAAAACCAAGAGAAATCCAATGAGAAAAGGTGACAAACTTAGATGAGCTGCTTTAGCCATGATTTCAATTTCTTGGAATATTGAGTTGGTATCTAATTATCGAGATATTACTCCTTCATTTATAGGCCGGCATTCCGCATTCATAGTACTCAAAATGCCCAATTATTATTTCTATGCATTGTGTATAGCATGTACCAGTTGGCCATGACGTCAACTCGATAATGAAGTATTATTTAATCTATAATTAAGCTCCTTTCAAGGAATTTTCCTCCTGTTTAAGCGGCAAAAAGAATCATCCTAAAAAAAGAGTCGAATATTATTAATAAGAAAACTTGATTATTGATAAAAAGAAAACACTCCATGAATGATGAAACAACCTACATGGTGTCTCCCTGAATTAACTGATAGCTAGTGGTGCTAAAAAAAGAATAGAATGCCTTGACATATTCTAAGAAAACTGGATTTAATTCAATATTTGAATTTCTAATTTACAAATACAAAACAATCTTATCGCCTTTACGGATGATTCAAGAGGCAAAACGTAACAGAAGTTGAGTGAATGAGGCCGTTTTAAATCGTAGTGTGCTAAATCTATTTCATAATTCCTCCTGTTGGTTATCTATAAATGAAATTTACAGTTATGCCCATTTTCTCTACTTTTTCCCTCGTAAACTCATGGACGAAAAACTTCATGCACGCGTTTATTTTCTGTAAAGAAAATTCTCATAAACCCATAACTTATAAAATTATATTTTAATATTTTTCTTCTTTTTCTTTTTCACGCGCCGAACTGTCCTTCTTCTTCTTCAATAGATAAGAATTGTTTTTTTGTTTGACAGTGTAAGTATGATTTGGGGAACTAGGGTTTGCCGTAGAGAATAAGAGAAGAGATGGTGGTTATGGTTAGTGATGAATCAGTAAAGAGAAAGAAAAATAGAAATCTTAAAAAGGAAATCAAAGAGAAGTTGAAATTAGGGTTTATGTCTAATTGAATGGCGTGATTTCTGGTATGAATTGAAATTGTGGCATGAATCAAAAAAATGGATGCATAACTTATTATACATCGAAGAAAATGGATGCATAACGCATAGTACAACAATTTTTTTGTTAGCGCTGAAATCAAGTAAAAAATGGTTGCATAACTTGTTATCCAGCTGTAAAACTGTCTGTATAACCCTTTTATGCATTTGAGAAATGTCTGATATAACGCATTATGTATCTTTCTTCTGTATGAATGTTATGTTTTAAGCATATACATATTCAAAATATGATTGCCTTATGTGTATGAATCTTTTGTGATGGCTATATATAATTCGTTATGCAACTTGTTCTTTTTTGGAATGTTATTTTTTTTTAGGTATATACATAGCTTTAGTGGTTGCATAATCAAATTACTGGATGAATGAATCAAAATATGACTGCATAACGTGTTACGCATCATTTGTGGCGGCTACATAATTCGTTATGTATCCTTTTTTGTTGTTGGAATGCCATTTTTTAAGCATATACATCGGTTTAGTTGTTGCATAACCAAATTAGTGGATGCATAAACCAATATACGGATGCATAATTTGTTATGCATCTTTTGTGGTGTCTGCATAATGTGTTATGCTTCCTTTTTGGTGGGTGCAAAATGATTATGTTTCCAGTTTTTTGAAATTTTTGCCTAAAAGATAAGGATGACAATTTACCCCATGGGTTCGGGGACCTATTGGGGAAGGTAATACCCGTACAAAAGGGGATGGATACGGGTATGGGTAATACCGATAGTTGTGATGTGGGGATGGGGCGGGGATGGGATTTAAGGTCTCCAACCCATCCCCATACCTCTCACATCTAGGATTTATACTCTTATTATAAAAAAATATGTAATAACTAATAACGTTGGAGGCTTTGATGTGTGCTCAAAATTGTCTATGGATTATGATAAAAGGTAAAAGAATATTACTTTGATTAAAATAGTTTTTACATTTAAAGACTTCCTTATGGTTATATGACGTGTTTATTAGTTCTTATTAGGTGGATCAAAGTCTAAGTGGATTTTTTTTGGAAAGATAATGAAGATGATGAGATGATTAATGCAGATAAAGATGGTTAATAACGAGGAATTAAGAAGTAGAAATTGTCATAATCATCTATAAACCAATTATTTGTTTTTATTTTTATTTTAAAATGGATTTATGAATTCAAAATTTTAAAATGCATTATTATTATTATTATTATTTAAACCATTATATTTAAGTTTTCACTATAAACAAAGTCTTAAATATCGAAGCTTGATGTTATGGGTAATCCATAAAAATCCCGTCCTAAACGGCTATTCCCTAAACCCACCCCGCCCACCCCAATTCTAATGGGTAACGGGGAAGGGATGGGATTTGAGGTCCCCGCCTCATTGCCATCCCTACTAAAAGAATAATCACCTCCGACTTTTTTAGTTAATAATCTAAACTTGATATTGTTATTTGTACTCGTTGTGTAGATATCTTTAAAAGCTTTCCAACGAGATACAATTTGTAAAATTTCAAGACACAGATTTTAGATATGTTATATTCTAGTTTAGTTACCAATTATACCCTTGAAAAAATATGATGCATAACGAATTATGCAGATACTTTTCATAATTTAAAATAATTATGGGTGTCACAGAAACTGAAAAATATTTTGGAATTGACAATAAAAATTATAATTTTTTGGCCCGAGCATAAAATTCACTATCTATAAAGGGTAATTTTTACTATACACCCCATTTTAAAATACAGTTAAAAACGGAAAACTGTTTCAAATTCCTATCTTCCATTCAACTCAGATACTCTTGAAGAAGATTCGGTAGCCTATTTACTAGTTAAATATGGCATAACTTCATGGTCTCAATGGTGGGATCAACCACCTTATTTTATTCGATTGGTGATGGGAAGTGATAGATCTTCCTTACCTTCCTACAAATTTCAATAAGTTTGTAACATGTTTTTCTATTATTTTTTTTACTTTTTCTTTTTACTATTTTTTTTTTTCATTTTTATTTTCAAAGTGTCGATGTTTTTTTATATTTTTTTTTTTATCAATCAAAAGAAAAATCATTAAGAGAAGGTACTTAAGGGGGTATTTCAACCCAATAAAAACAAACGGGAGTCCGAAAACTAAAAACCGGTAAAAAAACCCAAAGAACAAACCAAACAAAAACGAAAACGAAAACGAAAAGTTATAAGATTTCTTTATATTTCTAACCCAGAAATAAGAAGCAAAAACTATTTGCTTTTAACTTGTTTGGAAATCAGAATTAGAAATGCTTATACTTCTCTTTAAAAAAGTTATTTTTACATGATCTGACAATGAATTATAAGCGTCGGATTATAATATAGATTTATTAGATTCCATCAATTCCACCTGGGTCTTCATGACGAACCACGGACCCGAACTTTTTTTCATCTTGTTTTATTGAGTTTCATTCTCAAACTCCCCCCTCAAAATACAGGAACAGGGAATCCATGAATTAAATAAAATCATTTCTTTCTCTCCTCTTCTTCGTTCTAAGACAATATGAACCAAACTGACTTACATGAGAAGTTTTTATTTATTTTCTGTGTTTACAACTTCTGTTGTGACACTCCTGAAAAAACTAATTAAAAAAAAATATAAAAAAAAAATCATAATAAATCCAAGTGTTAAAAGTGTAAATATAACTATTTATCTTGAGCTTTCTGACGAGTTTATCTTTTGAATAAATCGGAATTCAAACGAAGAATATACGAAGAAAATGAACTTTTTATTCGATTTTTTCTAAATTTCGTAGTGGTTAGTACACAGAAAATTTGAATAATTGAATTTCTTGGAAGATTTTCACTTTTGAATGAAAATGACGTAGGATTATATGCTCAGGTCTATTTCCATGTGTTTTTCATGATTCGAACTTCCTTGTGGAGTTGTGGTGCATTTTACGTGCTTAAACTTTCTGTCGTTAAATACCAGAGAGAAAAGATTTAAGAATTTTAAAATATAGTTTTTTTGCATCGGATATCGAAGTGTTATGAGTGTAAAGATATCTACTCGTCTAGATCTTTCAAACGATCCATCATTTGACTAAAACGGGATTCAAACGAACAATCTACGAAGAAAGTGAGAATTTTAGTCGATTTTCTCAAAATTTCGTAATGGTTAGTACACAGAAAATTTGAAAAATTGCGTTTTTTTTACAATTTTCTCTTTTGCCGGAAAAATTACTTGGGATTTGAATACGCAAGTGTATTTCCATGTTTTTCGCATTAATAAATTCTTACATGTGAAGTTTTGGTTCATTTTCTATGTTTATAACTTCTTTTGTGACACGCCAGAAAAACTCATTAAAAAAATATATAATTTTTTTTGCATAATAAATCCAATTGTTAAAAGTGTAAATATAACTACTTATCTTGAGCTTTCTGACGTGTCATCTTTTGAATAAATCGGAATTCAAACGAAGAATATATGAAGAAAATGAACTTTTATTCGATTTTTTCTAAATTTCGTAGTGGTTAGTATATAGAAAATTTGAATAATTGAATTTCTTGGAAGATTTTCACTTTTGAATGAAAATGACGTAGGATTATATGCTCAGGTCTATTTCCATGTGTTTTTCATGATTCGAACTTCCTTGTGGAGTTGTGGTGTATTTTACGTGCTTACACTTTCTGTCCTTAAATACCAGAGAAAAAAGATTTAAGAATTTTAAAATATAGTTTTTTTGCATCGGATATCGAAGTGTTATGAGTGTAAAGATATCTATTCGTCTAGATCTTTCAAACGATCCATCATTTGGCTAAAACGGAATTCAAACGAATAATCTACGAAGAAAGTGAAATTTTAGTCGATTTTCTCAAAATTTCGTAGTGGTTAGTACACAGAAAATTTGAAAAACTGAGTTTTCTTTACAATTTTCTCTTTTGCCTGAAAAATTACTTGGGATTTGAATACACAAGTGTATTTCCATGTTTTTCGCATTAATAAATTCTTACATGTGAAGTTTTGGTTCATTTTCTATGTTTACAACTTCTTTTGTGACACGCCAGAAAAACTCATTAAAAAAATATATAATTTTTTTTGCATAATAAATCCAGGTGTTAAAGGTGTAAATGTAACTACTCGTCTCGAGCTTTCCACGAGTCATCTTTTGAATAACCTGGAATTCAAACCAAGAATATACGAAGAAAATGAATTTTTTAGTCGATCTTCTAAAAATTTCGTAGTGGTTAGTAAATAGAAAATTTGAACAATTGAATTTCTTAGAAGATTTTCACTTTTGCATGAAACAGACGTAGGATTACATGATTAGGTCTATTTCCATGTGTTTCTCATGAATTGGAACATCCTTGTGGAGTTGTGGTGCATTTTACACGCTTACACTTTCTGTCGTGAAATGCTAGAGAAAAAAGATTGAAGAATTTTAAAATATAGTTTTTTTACATCGGATATCAAAGTGTTATGAGTGTAAAGATATATACTCGTCTAGAGCTTTCAGACGAGCCAGCATTTGACTAAAACGGAATACAAACGAACAATCTACGAAGAAAGTGAGAATTTTAGTCGATTTTCTCAAAATTTCGTAGCGGTTAGCACACAGAAAATTTGAAAATTTGAGTTGTTTTTTTTAGATTTTCTCTTTTGCCTGAAAATGACTTGGGAATTGAATGCACAAGTGTATTTCCATGTTTTTCACATTAATAAGTTCTTACATGTGAAGTTTGGGTTCATTTTCAGTGCTTACAACTTCTGTTGTGACACGCCAGAAAAAACTCATTCAAAAAAAAAAATAAAAAAATTTGCATAATAAATCCAAGTGTTAAAAGTGTAAATATAACTACACGTCTTGAGCTTTCCGACAAGCCATCTTTTGAATAAATCGGAATTCAAATGAAGAATATATGAAGAAAATGAATTTTTTTAGTCGATTTTCTCAAAATTCCGTAGTGGTGAGTACACAGAAAATTTGAAACAATTGAATTTTTTTGGAAGATTTTCACTTTTACATGAAACTGACGTAGGATTATATGCTCAGGTTTATTTCCAGTTGTTTCTCATGAATTGGAACTTCCTTGTGGAGTTGTGGTGCATTTTACGCGCTTACACTTTCTGTCGTGAAATGCTAGAGAAAAAAGATTTAAGAATTTTAAAATATAGTTTTTACTATATTTGCATCGGATATCAAAGTTTTATGAGTGTAAAGATATCTACTCGTCTAGAGCTTTCAAACGAGCCATCATTTGACTAAAGCAGAATTCAAACGAACAATCTACGAAGAAAGTGAGAATTTTGGTTGATTTTCTCAAAATTTCGTAGTGGTTATTACACTGAAACTTTGAAAAATTGATTTTTTATTTTATTTTCTCTTTTGCCTGAAAATAACTTGGGATTTGAATATGCAAGTGTATTTCCATGTTTTTCGCATTAATAAGTTCTTACATGTGAAGTTTTTGTTCATTTTCAATGCTTACAACTTCTGTTGTGACACGCCAGAAAAAATCATTCCAAAAAGAAAATATAATTTTTTTGCATAATAAATCCAAGTGTTAAAAGTTCAAATATAACTACTCGTCTCGAGCTTTCAGACGAGCCAACTTTTAAATAAACTGGAATTCAAACGAATAAACTACGAAGGAAGTGAGAATTTTTAGTCGATTTTCTTAAATTTTCGTAAAATTTGAGTTTTTTTTACGATTTTTCTTTTACCTGAAAACGACTTTGGATTTGAATGCGCAAGTGTATTTCCATGTTTTTCGCATTAATAAGTTCTTACATGTGAAGTTTTGGTTCATTTACTGTGCTTACAACTTCTGTTGTGACACGCCAGAAAAAACTCATTCAATAAAAAAATATAAATTTTTTTGCATAATAAATCCAGTGTAAAACAAACGAAATCATAATTATGAGAATATAATTAGGAAAAAATATATATAGTAAAATTCAATACCTTGGTCGAGTAGATTTTTGTCTTCCATGAGTGCATGTAACCGAAAAATACTTCGCCTCCATATTTTGGTGTACCACGAAGTGGGTTAGTAGGAGTTAAACACAAATCATCATCAGGAATATGTGCTTACCGAACACAAGGTAGGCGTCTTCTTCTCTTTAACAACAACAAGAGAAATATTTCGTTGTGGATCTTCCTCATTATCTTTCCTCTTCATCTTGCTCTTGATCTTGTCTTCCTCTTGTTCACCCTCAACTTCCTGCTCTATCTATTGGTTCACTTCTTCATAGATTACAACTCCCGGTAATGACCCCGATTTCGTTGAAGCTTTAGCTCCACAGTTGTTTTCCCCTAGGTGTTTATCGTGGCAAGGGGTCGGAATTCTAAGATCTTCCACCATCGTATGCCTAGATTTACCTTTCCACTTGCCCCTAAAAACAAAACAAAGACTACTTAACTCAATTCGAACAACAAAGCATGAAGTTAGGATAAAAAAATCGGCAAAGAATAACATACAATCGAGTTAACCGAACAAACAGTTCGGTCAACAATAAAAAACTTCGGCAAGTGTCCATCATTTTTCCTGTAAAATAGTGTAATGTTCGGTTGAAATGTTAATTTTGGACTATAACCGAACTTTAATTTACGTTTTTGGACTAAAAAGATCGGTTGAATTCGACTAGCCCTAAAATTATTTCTCAACTGAACTGTTCTTCGTGTTCTTGAAAAATAGAAAGTTCGATTGAGACGAAAATGATAAAATACTATGTGTCTAGCCGAAATTTTATCTGAACCTACATTTTGAACCGTAAAAATCATGATTTCTACTCGAATCGATAATAAAAAAAACACATGCAATAGAAGGGGTTTGTCGGGAATTACCTTCTAATTTGCATGTTGGGTTGATTAGGAATTGGTTCTTCCGTTTGGGGCTCGATTTCGGGTTGAAGAACCAGCTCTTTAACTTGTTTTTGTGCTTGATTCGCTTGATTTGCAATCACTGCGATCCTAGGATTAGGTCGTACATCTCTTTTACAATGTTTAACACAACTCATTTATAGAATTTGAAGGAAAAAAATCGGTTAAATTAGGTTAGAAATTGGTTTTAGAATTTGATTTATATTTGTTTTGGTTTAGGTGGTTAGTTGGGTGGTTATGTTAGTTAGGATAAATTTAACATAGGATAACTTAATCATTTTACCCTATTAGGAAACTCCTTAACTTTGTAGGGTATATGGCCTAAGTAGATAAGGGTTCCCTAAAAAATGGACTGGTTCATAAAAAATCATTCTAAAGGGATGATCCCCTCAAAAACCCACGGAGTAAAATTGGGCCACTTCGCAAGTTTGAAGCCCGGTTAATCTCAGTCGGGGGAGCAATTGCTCTTAGGACGAATTATTGCAAGTCACAACGGAGAGAGTAGTGTTACTTCGGTGGTGTGAATCAATGAATTGTCGTCCAATGAGACCCTTTTTTTCTTTCATTACTAGGAAACTAAACAATATCCTCCCAGCTTTCAGTAGAATATCCACTTTTTTTTTATAAGAGTCTCGCACTGAGACTAAGAAAAATTAATAATAAGTTTTGGTGTAGCAACACCTATAACATCGTTGAAAAAACTTCAGATAAAAAGCTGGGTAAATTCCCAATCCAAACACCTTCATTGATGTTGGCTGCTCCATCTTTTGTCAATTTATCAGCAATATAATTGACTTCTCTATATCTTTGCACAAACTTCCCATGAATGAAGGAATCCTTAAGATTGATTTCTTTGATGAGTCCAAGAGTATCCCAGTGTGGTTGCACTTCTTTACATCATAATTGAATTACATAGGTCGAGTCACTTTCAATCTCCACATATTGAATGATCAGCTTAACAGTCATCTGCAGTCCATTTCTAATTGTCCAGACTTCAGCAACAATATTATTGTTTTTAAATATATTTTTGTTCCGCTTGGACGATTTCAATAACAACATGTTTGGTTCAAGGAATAGAAAACTAGATAATCCAATTCCCAAGGAATAAACCCAATTCTTTAAATTTAAAAGGGTTAATCAACTCTGTGTAATTAAGATTTTTGATTCTTAACAATTTGATCTAAAATAACAGATTTTCCATTGCACTTGTCTAATAGTGCAATAAATTTAGATTTCGGGATAAAGACAAAAATAAATAAATTACCTCAATCAAACATTAATTTTTGGATTTAAATTTAATTCTTTAAAATTCAATTCCAAAAATTAAATTACCATATATTTGAATTATCAAAATTCCGATTCTTTTAAAAAAACGAGGTGTAAATGAAGGCAGCAAAAATGAAAAACGACATGATCAGTACAAAATAGTACACATTGACTCAAGAGAGTTGCCCATTCCACATAGAGGCGGAGCCAACCCAAGACAAGGGTAAGCAGTGTCTACCCTGTTGGGCTGGCTCCCAAACCTAAATTTTTTTTGATTTATGAGCTCTAAAGCCCATTTTAATATTTTTATCTACCCTAAAATTTGGGCAACTTTTTTTTATCTACTCATAGATAAATTCCTAGCTCTGCCCCTGGTTCCACAATGATAACATTTGCTACATCTAGCAGCATTACATTTAAATTCTTTGCAAAATAAAAAAAAATACTCTCACATCAAATTGTTTGCAAGTTCATGCTTCAAAAACAAAAAAAAAAAGGCTACAACTTAACTGATGCATCTTTGTCTCTCACATCCTTATGCAAATATCTTCTTCTCCTCATTTATTCATCATCCATCCCCCGCATTGACTTCGAATAGTGTCCATAGACACTTCCAGTTGGCCATTTCCTAATAATATCCCAAAAATTAAAAACAATTGGCAGATCACATGCCTTGACAATAATATAATGCCACCACCATGAGTCAACTCTACGAAAACCACAATTTGCAGGATTCGATCCTAGATCTCTCGGATGATGTGTTTTAAGATAAGAGCATAGTGAATCTGTCTGTCATCCCACACTCTCTATATATTACTGACCAAAGTTGCAGAAGAAGCAGGTAGGGATAAGTTCTTCTGATAGTACTACTTCATTTACTCACTGTAAGTTGTTCTTTCTAGCTTTCATATCCTTTTCTAGATCCAAGTTTTTGTGTTTGTTACTAGTACTCTCTGTTTACGTTACTTTGTTTTTTCTTAACAATTTGTTTATCTTAACTCGGGACTGGCAGAATTATCTCTCGCAATGATGGCGAAGAATACGATCCTGGTAATGGGTCTTCTGCTGTTGATCAGTTGCTTCACTTCCATTACAGCGACAGACGAATACATAAGATACAGAGATCCTAAACAACCAACAGGTGCTCGAGTCAGAGATTTGATGAAGAGAATGACATTGGAGGAGAAGATCGGACAAATGACGCAGATCGAACGAGGTGTTGCATCTGCTTATGCAATCAAGAATTGGTATATTGGTAAAGCTCTTAAACCATAATCTTTCATTCATAGTGTTATAAGAACGCATATCGGGATCTAACAGTAATGCACTATTATGTTCATTAGGGAGTGTATTGAGTGGAGGAGGAAGTGTGCCAGCTCCTCAAGCCACAGCTAAAGATTGGGTAAATATGGTAAATGGGTTCCAAAAGGGTGCTCTGTCTACCCGTCTTGGGATCCCAATGATGTATGGGATAGACGCCGTTCATGGCCACGGTAATGTCTACAAGGCAACTATCTTCCCCCATAATGTAGGGCTAGGAGTGACCAGGTAACCAGATCTCAACTTTGAGTATTTATATCATTCCTATAAGCAGGCTTGAGCAACATAATTCTCTGTCAGTTCAATTCCATGTTTTTCTGATTTTGTCCATTATAATGAATGTCCTCCAGGGATCCTGAGCTCATCAAGAAGATCGGAGCAGCAACTGCTCTAGAAGTTAGAGCTACAGGCATTCCTTATGTTTTTGCTCCCTGCATAGCGGTACGCAAACAAAACTGCACACCTAGCCTTGTTCACTCGGAACAGTTGTATCAATTTTCAGTTTCCCCTGTCCACTGAACTTCCATTTTGACCCGTGCAGGTTTGTAGAGACCCAAGATGGGGTCGGTGTTACGAGAGCTATAGTGAAGATCCCAAAATTGTGCAGCTAATGACAGAGATCATATCTGGTTTACAAGGAGAGATCCCTAAGAAATATGCAAAAGGCGTTCCTTACGTTGCGGGAAAGTAAGAGCACAACAACTTTCTCTAAATCTATGTACTTTTTCTTCAGTGGCCTCAGTCATTTCTCACAAAAACATTTTCTTATGTATTGCAGGAACAATGTGGCAGCTTGTGCTAAGCACTTTGTTGGTGATGGTGGCACCACTAAGGGAATCAACGAAAATAACACCGTGATTAGTAGAAAAGGATTGTTCGATATTCACATGCCCGCTTACCATAATTCAGTCTACAAGGGTGTTTCAACTATCATGGTCTCATACAACAGCTGGAATGGGATAAAGATGCATACCAACAAGGATCTTATCACTGGTTTCCTCAAGAACACACTCAAATTCAGGGTACAAATCAATTTTAGCTATTTATGTTTGTGCATTTTCTCCGGTTAATTTAACTTCACCTGATTCAGCAGAATCTGATAGACTAACATTACATTTATTCATGGATGTTACCAGGGTTTCGTAATCTCCGATTGGGAGGGTATTGACAGGATCACGTCTCCTCCTCACGCAAACTACACATATTCAATTTTAGCTGGAATAAATGCTGGGATTGACATGATCATGGTTCCCAACACCTTCCACGAATTCATTGCCGGTCTGACCAAATTGGTGGAGCAAAAGTTCATCAAGCAAAGTCGAATTGACGATGCTGTGAGCAGAATCTTGAGAGTTAAGTTCACTATGGGACTCTTTGAGAACCCAATAGCTGATCTTAGCCTTGCTAAACAGCTTGGAAGCCAGGAACACAGAAATTTAGCAAGGGAAGCCGTCAGAAAATCACTAGTGCTATTGAAGAATGGTAAATCTGCAGCTTATCCGATGTTGCCGCTACCCAAGAAGGCCCCAAAGATCCTTGTTGCAGGAAGTCATGCTGATAACCTTGGTAACCAATGTGGTGGCTGGACAATTACATGGCAGGGACTTACCGGGAATAACCTCACAAGTGGTATGTTTAGTTTATGTAATACTATTCCTTTTCCTGCAGAACTCGCCGTCTTTTGAAACTTATTTGGATGGATTTTCTTTGTTCGTGAACAGGTACAACGATACTCCAAGGAATCAGAAATACCGTTGACAAAAAAACCAAAGTAGTTTTCAAGGCAAACCCTGACGCGAAATTTGTGAAGGCAAGCAAATTCTCATACGCCATTGTTGTTGTTGGTGAAGTACCATATGCGGAGCAATTTGGTGACAGCATGAACCTGACAATCTCTGAGCCAGGCCCGAGCACAATTAATAACGTGTGTGGAACTGTCAAGTGTGTTGTTGTCGTCGTCTCTGGCAGACCTGTCGTGATCCAACCTTACCTTGCTAAAATTGAGGCACTAGTAGCAGCATGGTTACCAGGAACTGAAGGTCAAGGTATTGCTGATGCTCTATTTGGCGAATACGGGTTCACTGGTAAACTAGCTCGCACTTGGTTCAAGAGTGTCGATCAACTTCCAATGAATGTTGGTGACAAGCATTATGATCCCCTCTTCCCGTTCGGGTTCGGATTGGTTACAAAGGCAAAAACTTACACCTAGAAATGAAACCGCATTCATCAAATGAATTTGTAACAATTTTCCTTTCATTAAATTTACCTCTTAGTATGAACTTTTATTATCGCCTAATTGTATTGCTTGATATGCTCTAAAAAAATTCTACTTTACTGTTTGCATCCGCTAAATCTACCTGGGTAGTGGTCACACAGAGAAAGGTTCAACATCCAGCACCAGTGGTAGAATAGTACAACTTAGAAATTACCACCTGCATCTTGACGAGCTTTCATTGCTGCTACAACTTTGCAATTAGCACCTGCATCTTGACTGAAAGGTACAAGACCAGACCAAATTATGCCATTTTCATTTGAAATAGCTTCTGGTACAATAAAAGGGCCGAAAGTTAAGATTTGAACATTGTTGGGTTCCTCTTGAAATAGAGAAACCCTCCAAAAAATACTTATAAACGGCAAGCACACGGTATTCTTTAGTAAAAGGCGAAAGAATAGTTCTTTTTGTGTTTATCGCAATTCCATTCATTTTAATATCCCTTGCGAGATGTTGACATAAGAAATGACGTTCCTAGTCTATCCGTTTCTATTTCTATTTTGTGAATAAATTATTCTTCGTTATGGATTATTATTGCAGTCAAAAGAACTGTTAATTCTATTCAGCCTCTAATATGGACTTCTATAGAAGAAAAATCAATCAAGTTGTTCTCCTTGTGCTGTCAAATCCAGAAGAATTTGCAAGTGAGATTGCCATGATCCGAGGATCTAGAGTTCACCACGTTGAATTACAGTAGATATCTTACGTGAAATTAATAACGTTTTTTCTGATATTTTCGAAGATTTGAAAGTCAGAGCAATCAACAAAACCCATTTGCCATCCATAAATACAAAGATAAATAGATTGCTTGAACAAATTGTTATGTGCATTCAACACCCAAAAAAAAGTACAGATTTTTTAGTTGACTAACTTACAGGCCAGGCCATCTATAAATAAAACCCATGTCTCTAAATTAGTTTTTATCATCATCAACTTCTCATGGCTTCTTCTATTATTCATTTTCTTCTTCTTCTGTTCGTCTTTGTTTCTTTCTCCAATGCTCAGTTACCTACACATCCGGGTATAATCTTTGATCTTGAGAGAGATCCATCAACCCTCCAATATATGATCAAAATCAACCAAGGAACTCCTCGACGCCAAGTAAAACTAGTTGTCGATCTCGGTGGAAAATTACCCTGGTTTGCTTGTCATGAGGGATACAATTCATCATCGGTACAACAAGTCAGTTGCACGTCATCCCAATGCTCTCAGGCAGACAAATCAGTCAGTACATGTGCTAAGCCTAATGACAAAAGATGTAGCATTTACATAAGAAACCCAGTGACTCGGTCCGTCGGCAAAGGTGAGCTCATTTCAGATGTTGTGACCGTCAAATCTGACCCTGACAACCAACAGACACCAGTTCCGTCGAGTCGCAGCTTTGCATTCGGTTGTGCAGCTACTAGTAATATCTTAAGTGGACTTGCTACATCCTCTAAAGGAGTGGCTGGTCTAGGGCGTTTATCGGCTCTTTCTCTAGCTTCACAAATTGCTGCCGGATTTCGATACCCGAACATATTTGCTTTGGATTTACACGATAGTGTTAGGGATGAAAAGATACTTGAAACAACAGGTAAGATTTATTTTGGGGGTGGACCTTACATTCATTATTTCTGGGGCATTTCGGATTTGGCCGATCGAGTTTTAACTTACACCCCACTCTTGATTAACCCAAAAAGCAAGAATGAATATTTCGTCGATGTTAAATCGATCAAGGTACACGGTGAAACTATACCAATAAACACAAATTTGTTGTCCATCAACAAGTCAACCGGAATCGGAGGAACCAAAATCGACATTCGGATTCCTTATACTACTTTGGAGACATCAATCTACAAGGCCTTCATTAAGGCTCATACTGAATGGGTCGATCGCTTGAACACTGCTAATGCTGAATTGATGGATTTCCCTAACATTACTATGGTTGCTCCGGTTGCGCCTTTTACCACCTGTTATGACTCATCCACCATCATTCTTCGAGGGCCATCAGTTGTCAATAACGTAGCACCAAGTGTATCTTTCGTCTTTCCCACGAGTGTATGGAACATCTCGTTTTTTGATCTGGTAATAGCTAAGGAGGGTGTCGCGTGTGTGGCCTTTGTTGATGGTGGGTTAAACCCTATGACTTCCATTGTTATAGGCGCACGTCAGATAGGATTCCTGGAGTTTGATATTTCAAGATCGAGATTGGGGTTCGAGGAACCAAATCTTAAAGAATGTGCTACTTGTTAATTGCTTCCTTTGTTTGAATTTCTGTGCACTTACTGTAATAAAATCATGGTTCAGTCTTTGATATACCCATTTACCAACACATTTCCCATTTACCATCTTATAAAAAGCAACCAAGTTGATTGCATCTCGACATTGAGAACAGATCACATTTAAGATAAAGATGTACTACTGGTGGTGTTTGCATCAACCAAGAACATATCCCATTCCTCGCTTATTTCTTCTCAGCATTAACTCAACCACATGAAACACCCCATTTGCTATACAAAAATTGATTTTTAAGTTGACTTACAGACACTCAGCCAACAAATAAATACCCATGTCTAGTAGGTTTCTAACAGCATCTTCTAAATCCCATGGCTTCTTCTATTCAGTTTCTTCTTCTTCTGTTTGTCTCTGTTTCTTTCTCTAATGCACAGCTGCTGCCTCCATCAACTATTTCTAAACATGCTGGTATAGTATTCGATCTTGAGAGAGATCCATCAACCCTCCAATATATGATCAAAATCAACCAAGGAACTCCTCAAGCCCAAGTAAAACTAGTAGTCGATCTTGGTGGGAAATTACCCTGGCTAAGTTGTAATAAACGAAACAATTCATCATCATACCATCCGGTCAGTTGCGTGTCACCCCAATGCACTCTAGCCAACAAACCAGCCAGTACACACGAATTGTGCAACGGCACTGCTAATAATGCATGCAGCGTTTACATAAGTAACCCAGTAACTCGGTCTGTTCGCAAAGGTGAGCTCATTTCAGATCTTGTGACTGTTGCATCTAATCCTGACAGCCAGGAGACACCAGTTTCTTCGCCTCGCCGGTGTGCATTCGGTTGTGCAACCACAGGGAGTATCTTAAGTGGACTTGCAAAAACTTCTAAAGGAGTGGCTGGTCTTGGACGTTCATCTGCGCTTTCTCTAGTTCCACAATTTGCAGTTGCATTTCGATTCTCCCGCATATTTGCTCTGGATTTGCACGATACTAATACCGATGTAAAATCAGTGGAAACAGGAGGTAAGATTTATTTTGGGGGTGGACCTTACATTCATTATTTGTTTGGCTTTGATGATTTGACAGACCGAGTTTTAACTTACACACCTCTCCTGATTAACCCAAAAAGCAAGGAAGAATATTTCATTGATTTGAAATTGATCAAGGTACACGGTATAACTGTACCAATAAACAAAAAGTTACTAACCATCAACAAGAAAACTGGAATCGGGGGAACGAAAATCGACATTCGAATTCCTTATACTAGTATGGAGACATCAATCTACAAGGCATTTACTCAGGCTTATACTGTATGGGCTGAACGCTTTAACAATGCTAATGCTGAATTGAATGACTTCCTCAACATTACTCGGGTTACTCCGGTTGCGCCTTTTACCACATGTTTTAACTCATCCACCGTGCCTCCGGTGAGAATGTTTGAAAATTCTGACCCACCAAGTGTAGCTTTCATTTTCCCCAAGAGTGTATGGAACATCTCTCTGTTTGATATGGTAAGGGTTAATGATGGTGTCGACTGTGTGGGATTTGTTGACGGAGGTTCAAAGCCGACGACTTCCATCGTCATTGGTGCACGTCAGATAGGTTTCCTGGAGTTCGATATTTCAAGATCGAGATTGGGGTTCCAGCAACCAAATCTTAGAGAATTTTAGTGATGAACATCAAATTTGTTAGTTTATGTTTTCCACATTTCTCTCTTGTTTGGTTCACTTTTGTGGTCATGTTGCTTGTAATATGGTTCCTTTTTTCTTGAAATAAAATCATCTCCTCCTTCTGACGCATCCTCATCTTGAGATGAGAAAACCGTGCAATGTGGTGTCTGTCTCGTCATTTGTAAGGCTAACATGTGTTGTTTGCTACAACAAAGAACAAGGTGCACTCAAGCACACATCGAGAGATAGAAAACTACCCATGTGCCATTAATTTATCAGTAGTGATGATGTGGTGATTCCCAGAAGGTGTGCTAAAACTGTTAGGGTCGTTTTCGTGGAATCTCTGCATATGAGACCTGTTCCGACATAATTAAGGTGTCATCTAGCTGCTCTATCAGTGTTATTTTTAATCCAGTGGGATCCAGCCTACTGAAATCATCTTCATAGTTCTGCTTCTGTGGTTTGGATTACTCGGTGATGGTACATTTGGTAAATAAGGAGGTAAAAACCACACCTGTCTAGAGGTGTAAAACGGGTCAGCACATCCCAACACAGTCCATTAAGACGCGAACCCATCGTGCTATGTGTAGTGTTATGCCGTGTTTGAGGATATGCTGTGCCTGGTACATTTATTTTATATTTTTTAAAGTTGACATTTTCCAGATATTTAAATAATATATGTGTTATATAAATAACACAACATAACAAAAATAAAATACCAAAAATTAGTTAGAATACACACTCTTTTGTAAAATATACACAAAATGTGTCCATTATATCATATTGTGTATTATTTTATACATGTTATGGCATGCTTTTTTAACGTGTTGTGTTGTATCACTAGACCAATTAATCTGGCCCAGCAAAACACATGAAACTGATGTGATATGCCGTGCTGAACTAACTCACATACTGGGATGCGCTGGGCTCGGCGGGCACAGCCTAATTTACACCTCTATGCCAGCCCAAGTAAGTTCATATCCAAATTGTAGCACTATTGGACAATATTTGCCTATTGATATTGTTTGCGATGATAGATGTATTCGTTTCTAGTTGTCCCCAAAGACCTGAAGAAGAATCACCATATGCCAAAAATTAAAAAATAAATAAAAATTAAAATTAAAAAAATCCAAGATATATATATCTGGACGCCGAGTAAGTAAAAGACAAATATTGAGTAAGAGCCGGTCGTATCTCCTTGCTGCAATTTGATTAGTATATTAAAGTAAGTAGCGCAATTTTCATAATCCTAACATGTGTTGTTTGCATCAATGTACACTCAAACATCGTCCAATCCAATCTTTGAATATCCGATTCACCAACTTTATAGATAAGAAGCAAGTTGATATTTCCATCACAACTAGGAGACACAAAATTGAATGCGTTCAGACTTTTAAGTTTGACTCTCTCATCCATTAATTCTTTATTACAAATGATTTATAAAACCACTGCATATTATTTAGTTTTCATCATCATAACCACATACCCATGGCTTCTTCTTATTTCTCTTCGTCTGTCATTCAATTTCTTCTTCTTCTCTTCTTACTTTCGCAATTACCTTCTTATTCTTCTGCTGGTATAGTGTTTCAACTTGAAAGAGATTCATCAACACTCCAATATATGATCAAAATCAACCAAGGAACTCCTCTAGCTGCAGTAAAACTAGTTGTCGATCTTGGGGGAAAATTACCCTGGCTTCATTGTCATAAAGGCGCGTACAATTCATCATCGATTCGACCAGTGAAATGCGAGTCAGCGCTATGCTCTCTAGCTAGCAAACCAGTCGATAATACATGTATTTATAAAAATGCCTGCAGCATTTACACGACTAACCCGGTAACTCAGGCTGTCGGCAGAGGTGAGCTCGTGTCAGATCTTGTGACTGTTTTATCTAACGAAGATAGCAACACCACCATCGGAACACCGGTTGCTTCGCTTCGCTGGTGTGCGTTTGGTTGTGCAACTACTGTTAATGTCTCAAGTGGACTTGCTAAAGGTGCTAACGGAGTGGCTGGTCTTGGGCGTTCATCTGCTCTTTCTTTAGTTACACAATTTGCAGTCGGACTTCGATTCTCCCGTATATTTGCTCTGGATTTACACGATAATATGAACGATGATAAACTAAACGAAACGAAAGGTAAGATTTATTTTGGGGGAGGACCTTACATTCATTATTTGTATGGCTATGAGGATTGGGCGGATAGAGTTTTAACTTACACACCCCTCCTGATTAATCCAAAAAGTAAAGAAGAATATTTCCTCGATGTAAAATCGATCGAGGTACATGGGGAAACTGTACCAATAAACAAAAAGTTGCTGTCCATTAACAAGAAAACTGGAACCGGAGGAACAAAAATCGACATTCAAGTTCCTTATACTACTTTGCAGACATCAATCTACAAAGCCTTTATCAAAGGTTATGCTGGTTGGGCTGAACGCTATAACAATGTTAATGCCAAAGTGCTTGGTTCACTGAACATTACTACGGTTACTCCTGTTGGGCCATTTACCGCCTGTTATAACTCGTCCACCATACCTCTTTTAACATCATTTGATTCTGCGCCACCAGGTGTGGCTTTCATCTTTCCCCATAGTGTATGGAACATCTCTTTGTATGATCTGGTAAGAGTTAAGGATGGTGTTGATTGTGTGGGATTTGTTGATGGAGGTTCAAAGCCTGTGACTTCCATAGTTATTGGTGCACGTCAGATAGGTTTCCTAGAGTTTGATATTTCAAGATCAAGATTGGGGTTCGAGCAACCAAACATTAAAGATTTAGAGTTTTGAACCCGCCTTTAGAACGTATGATCATCCATTTTGTTAAGTTAATATTTTCCATCTCTCTCTTTTGTTTCGCTCTTGTTTAATTTGTTCTCTGTTCGGTTCACTCCTTGTAGTCCATTTTGGTTGTAATATCGTTCCTGTTTCTTTAATACAATCTTTTCTTCTTCCGACCAGAATTGCAGAATTTAAGTGTACAAAGAGAAGAGAACTTTAACTATCCATTAGTTGTGGATACAAAATACTCCCATAGGACTTGCGGTCATTAGGACAGCCCTGTCTTGTATGTGATCTTATGCATTACACTTGCACTACCTTTGCATCCTTCATACGGTTCCTATGGTCGACATGTGCAGAGGAAGTTCCTTCGGCTCATGGGGACTTTCCAGTTCCTATAGTCATATCAAGAAACAATGCCCATTTGAGAGAAATTCTCAATCGAGCACACAGAGATCCAAAATCACCCATGTGCTAGAATTTCTTCTCCTGAAATTCAGAAATCATACAGTAGTAGAAAAATTGCCAAATTGGTAACTTAATGCGGTATAATCAATGTACACTAATTGCAAAAAATGATTCTCCCTGTCCACCTTCACGTTCATCGCTCTCCGTCTTTAAATGTGCTACCTCAAGTGGAAGCTGACATTGATTAATTACTTATTAACAAGTACTGTTGTTTGCATCAACCAAGAACAGATCTATTCTTTGATTAATTACTCCAGCTATGAATTAGAACTTATCGCCTTTGCAAATTATCTACGAGGCAAGACGTAATCGAAGTTGAGTGAGTGACGCCATCCCACATACGTAATCTGCATTACTTTAATGCAACTGCACTTCTATAAATAAAACCAATACCCAGTTAGTAGTTTTCGTTATCATAACCATAGTTCATAATCTTCTTATAAATCCCATGGCTTCCTTTTATTTTTCTTCGTCTATTATTCAGTTTCTTGTTCTGTTGTTCTTTGTTTCTCAAGTACCTTCCACTTCTTCTCACGCTGCTGGTATAGTCTTTGATCTAGGCAGAGACTCATCAACCCTCCAATATTGGATCAAAATCAACCAAGGAACACCTCTATCCAGCGTAAAACTAGTACTCGATCTCGGTGGAAAATCCCCATGGCTTCATTGTCATCAAGGCTACAATTCATCATCGATCCAACAAATCAAATGCACGACAGGCCTATGCTATATGGTGAGCAATACTACATGTATTCCGAGAAAACCGTGCAGCATTTACCGAAGTGCAGTACAATTTGTACACAAGTGCCACAGTGCAGAAAAATCATACAAGAATGAGATCCCAAATGCATCAGCTACTGCAGAAGAAATTGGGCATGGTGCAAGAGCTTGTTTATAAATGCAAGGACCTGTACACAAGTTATTGCATCTCCATAAGTGGAAAGCTTTTGAACAAGGCAAAACAATAACCTGCAAGAGAAATAGTTCTGAAATCTGACATACAAAATTGGATAATTTACAACCTGATCATTGATTTATTCTCTGATCTCAATTATAGAACAATCATTAAAAAAATAAACAATATTCATCAATTCAACTATCTATGGTATAGAATTTGGGGCTTCATCTCTGAGACGACTACTCGATAAAGCCCCCCACTCATGTTTCTAGCAATACCTAAACTATTATCTGACAAAAACGGAAAAAAAAAAGAACAAAACAAACAATCCACTCTTTTTTTTTCTTATTTATTTTATATTTAACATTCAGTACCTTCTAAACTCATTGCCTACTTGAGATTCTCCTCAAACCTTGTTACTATAACCATCGAATGGGTTTGAGTAAGAAACTTGTTAACTTCTGATGTGAAAACCTGATCTTCTTACAACCACTAAAGAATGACAAGTTAGTCAAACATCAGACTTTCCTAACCAATGCTTGATAATCATCTTTGAATTTGTCCATGTACTGCCCAGAACTGCAGGGAGCTTAAGATGATTTTTCTGTTGAAGCATTCTTGTTTTTATCAGATGAATTACGAGAATGAGTTTTGTCATTTGTAGAGGCCTCATTCTGTTGGTTATCGTCAGTCTTGGCATTCAGAAACTGACCCCCGCATCCCCGAACTCTTCTCAAAGCATGCAAGTGTCGAGATTCATGAAGATATGGCTGCAAGATAAATGTAACTAAGAACTGCAAGCACGGATGTATGCCAACACTACAACAGAACACAAGGATTTATGCCACTGAAATAAGGGTCTGAAGCCTCAAATGCTAAGACTTGACAAGAATACAGACTGTAATACCCTAGAATGCAATCCACTTGATAGCAAGGACTTGATAAGCAGACCATAAATGATCAGATAATTGCAACCAGGGTTCTGATGACTAAAAATAGTGCTTGTGCAACAGGTCTTAAGTGAATGGGAGAAATTCAAAGTCGATTTTCTTTATTGCTAAGGGTAAGAAATGAGATATATGAAAACAAGCAGACAGACATGAAACGAAAATTGGATCAGAAGAAGCCATGTTGAAAGTTCTTACAAACACTCTACAAAAGTGGTGTCCTTGCTTCATAATTTAAGTGTCAAACTATTTTTGCATACGCCAAAAAATCATTGCTTCAGAATTTAATGACAACTATCATCTCTAAGAACCAATTTATGCCTACTATCGGCAGGCTTTAAGGAGCTTACGCTACTAACTAATGCATATGTGGATAGAGAGAGACAAAGATAAATCAAGAAAGCCATAATAAGAAAGATACCTTCCGGGACTTGATCAATTTGTTTGCTGACTCAGCTTTGGCGCGAGATTGGCGGCGTCTCAGGATAGCATGATATTGCTTGGCATTAACATATACAGGCTCTTCAACTGCATCAGATGGCAATGCAACCGGATCAGAAGGCAACGGAACTGTAGCTGGTTGAGTCCCCATTGGAACCCCAGCCTGGTGGGGACCCATCATTTGAGGATGCATCTGAAACCCATTGCGACAGATGAACAAAAGATTTACATACTCGAAACTCCCAAAAAGTATGAAATACACATGAAGTGTTTGGATGGGGATTTTGGAAGATGAAAAAGTCAGGAATAGAGATTTTATTGAGAAAAAGTTTTTCAATGCTGTTTGACCATCACGAAACAAGGATGATTGTGTCATTGGGATTACAGATTCCCATGAATCTCCTCTCCTTAACGTCTTCTCCGAACAATTTTGAACCCCTGATTCTTGGGAGGGGATTGAAACCCCAAATTTAATATAAACTGTGAAACACCAGGAATGTGCCAAGGGTTCATAATCACCTATAGAAACTATGATCATGCATTTACAACTAACAACAGAGAAGGAATGCACTAGTACTTATGCCAATGCCAACAGTACTACAGAACCAAATATATTCTTTTCAAAAATAAGCCGTATGACATCAGAGAAGCTTAACATACCATGGGTTGCGCGCCATACGCAAAAATACTTCTGTAGTATGGATCTGGATAAGGGTAAGCTTGTCCCTGCAAAAGATATCTAGCAATACGTTAACAGCATATTCAATAGTCCAATCTACATTGGAGGTGTATTATGTCAGGTAAACCTTAATTTTACAAGGATAAAAGCAAAACTATCTAACACATTCAACTGATCTTCAATTCTTCCAAAAAGTTGATAAAGATGGCTAGACTCTTCACTGATCGGTTACACAGTCACCAAAAATTCCTCTAAGCAACGACACATCCCCACATAGATCAGTTTTTCTTTCTGATATATATGTTTCAAATTTGTCTACACTGAGAACATCATTACCACAGCATGTCCAACTTCATAGTGAGGAGGCATCATGTACTCCACCGAGGATGATGCCATGCCAGGATGTAAGATTCCAGGTGCCGGGGGCTGATGTTGGTAATGAATTTCTGACTGCTGTTGCTGCTCATCAGCTCCACTGTCATCTATGGATGAAACCACAGACAGGCAATCAAGAAGGTATTTGTAAGAGTTTATGAAGGGGAACATATCAGATAAATCATTTTTTATGTCTAACTTTAATACACCACTAACAATAATTCGAGACGTTTAAAGTAGAAAAAAGCACAAGAATAGTAATATTTACTCAAAATAATAGAAGTGAGACAAGAATATGAGCCACGTACCAGACTGAGATGACTGATCACGTCCCGAAGAAGTCATGATTCTAGCTTCTGAATGCAACTTTCTTACTTAAATATTTGTTATATTAGACAACTTTACTAGCTGATAAGAAAACTAACAATAGACAGCACCAGCAAGATCGAATCCAACAAAGATATATCAGATAGAAGTACACCACAGATAACTCTGGCTAGAAAGCCAAAACCCTGGTTTATCGTATCATTGTAACACTACTCGCAATCTTAAAACTGTCAATTGATACAGCGTAAACCTGCAAAAACAACAAAACCAAATTAGAGAAGATAAAATTACATGTAAAAACAACAATAAGAACTTCAGTCACCAATTTCAACCACTAAGAATCCTCCTAATCAACCTATCGCCTAAGTACTCACAGTATCCGATATAATTAGGGTTTTATCAGCCACTAAGAATCCTCCTAATAAACAAACAATCAGTGACTTACAAAAATCTTATACTAGTTTGTTCTAATTCAATCAAAAACCAGAAAATAATTAACACATATTTCTCAATTCTACAGCTCTTTTAAACATATTCAATTCCTACACTAATTCACCAAAATTAATCTCAGAAATTCAAATTGAAACACATATTAGGGTTTTATTCAACAGACGCAGACATGAAAAAGAAAAACAGAACCCACATTAATTCGACCAAAGCAAAACCCTAAAACCAACTTCAATTCAAAATTGAAGTTACAGAAAAAAAAAAGAAGAAAAAAAAAACATTTTTATCCCCTCTATACAAACCAATGAATTGGATTTGAAATAAAGACGAGAAGAGACAAGATTAGGTTTGGTTACCTGGAGTGGGGGATAGGAAGGAACCAATTATCTCTTCTCTTCTCCAAGTGTCTTCTTCTTCTGTTTCTGGTGTTACTGCGAAAATAGAGAAAAAGAAAGAATCGAAAAGGATTAAATCGTACACACGGGAAAAGAGGAGAACATCTATATTTTACACACGTGTCCAGGCACCCAAGCCCCCGGTGGCTATTGGGTGATTATACTGGTTATCTGAATTTAAAACTCGTCAGCACCAAACTTTTTACCAATGAAAAACAAAATAGAAAATATATGAGTTGAATCAGACCTCGATTCAGACATCGAAAAAATGAAGGAAAAAAAACAAACGATCTGATATTTGACTCGGACTAAATCAGATACAAACAGATAAGATGTCATTTTAAGTTTGCTCAGAGTAATATGACTCATCCTATTTGCGGGAGAGTTGAGCCTTGTTAAATTGACAAGTCATTTGAATCTAAAAGAACCAAATAATTTATACCTTGACTTTATTAAATCTAATTTATAAAAATCTGACTTATTATATCTGATTTAAAATTATTAAATAATACTCCTTTCGTTTCCGGAAAATAGTTACTATTATTTTTTTATTTTAGTTTAAAAATAAACTAAAATGGAAAAGTGATAGTAATTTTTTTTCCTGAAACGAAGGTAGTAGAATTATAGATTATACATTAAGTGAATATAATACAATTTATATAACCTTAAAACTAGTAGCTAGTAGGTTCATAATACTTGAATGATTATAATTTAATTTAGTTAGGTTGTTGAATTTGCCTCTCGTATTTTGCTTTTTAAAAAAGAAAAAAATGAGTAAGAAATAAAATTATTATTAATTGTACTAAAAATCAGTGAGCATACATGCACCATCTTTATACTATTCTTCGAGATTATAATCACAATATTATCTTCAGACCAAAAAAATCAACTTATTATGTAAGTGGGGTGTAACCGTGTAAGAGGGGAGAAATTGGGTGCCAACAAAGGCAAATGATCCTCAAGATAAGATCAATTTTTTCCCACCTCCTTAAGGTGCAAGAGAATGTTTGAATACCACACGGGAAATAATTTTCGAATTAAATCAAAATGTTAAAAGTTAGTTTAGTAACTAAATTTTAAAATAACTTATAAAAACAAAAAGTAATTCCGTTTATACTATTATCAAATAGCACATATGTGAATCGTACATGCCGCTTTATAGTCATAATATTAGATTTATTGTGGAAGCTTAGTTGGTTTATTGTGAAAGCCTATTTTTACTGGGCTTATTGTGGAAGCCCAATTAGTTTATTGTGAAAGTCTATTTTTGTTGGGCTTATTATGGAGGCCTATTTTAGATAAATACAAATCCTTAGGAGATAAATATGAATCTTTTGGGATAAATATGAATCCTGAGGAGATAGATATGAATCTTCTGGGAGATACCCAAATCCCGAGAAGATAAATAAAAATCTTCCAGGATAGACATGAATCCTGAGGATATAAATATGAATCTTCTGGGATAGACCCAAATCTCGAGAAGATATATAAGAATCTTCCAGTATATACATGAATCCTAAGAAGATATATATGAATCTTCTGGGATAGACTCAAATCCCGAGAAGATAAATAAGAATCTTCCAGGATAGACATGAATCCTGGGGAGATAAATATGAATTTTTCAGGATAGACCTAAATCTTGAGAAGATATTCTAAAATCTTTCAAGATAAATACAGAATATACAGAAGTTAAACATGGATCTCCTGGGATAGATACAAATATTAAAAGATAAGTACAAATAAAGGTGATTATTTAAGATAACTACAAATCTAAGTGGGTTTAATTTCTGCCTATAAATAAATTTAATTTCTGGCTATAAATAGGGGTTCAAATCCAGCTCAAAAGGTAGACAGTTTCTATTCCTTTTCTCCACCTTTCAACTTCAATCTAGTTCACCAGAAGTCTCAACTAGGAATCAAATCAACGGCTGGAGATTGATCATCTACCGTTTCTGGCGAAATTAAATCAACGATTGCGATTTAATCCATCTACACACATTTCGAAGAGTGTTGGGGTAATTATTTTTACACCAACAACTCCCACCATCCAAGTTATATAGTCACAATTTTTATTTTTAATTGTCCATCTAGATAGGTATAGTTCTAATTCTTATACAGTTTTTATATATATATCCTTATTAATAATATTAGTGTTAACGATATTACACTAAAACTAATTTAATGTTTCTAGTTTCATTGATTTCTGCTTTTGATCGCCAACGAGGCTCTAAACTTGATAATTTTGATTAAGATAGCTCCAAAAATAAAGTTGTGTAATTATTAATTGGTGGTTTGCTGTCTTTGTGCGCAAAAAGAGGAGGTCAAAGTCTTTCTTGGTTACACTCTTCTCTCAAGTTTCAACCACTCAAAAAATCAATGGATTATATGTTGGAGAAAAACAGGTCCAACAATTTTCAGACCATTTTTTTGTCAACATCTCTATCTCTTGAACATTCATTCGGTATTTATTTATGCACAGTATTTCCCACAATCTGAAAACACAAAGAAAGAAATAGCGTAAACACCATGAATCAACAACTACAAAAGGCCAGATGAAAATCAAGCTATCCAAGATATTGCTCATGATCCTGCTCAGCTGAAACACATTTTCATCCTAATATGTTATATTCTTACGCCATGACTACATCGATTTTATTTTATTTATTAACTCTATTTCTAGAAAAAATATATTATTATTATTTATTATTTTAATTTAAAAATAAGTTAAACTGAAAAAGTAATAATAAGTTTATTTTTCTTGTATAATGACTGCTTTTTATTAACCGTCTGGTTTTTTGTTATGGGGAGTTATTTGGATATGTGAGCCATGATCAATTTTGTGAAGCTATAAATGAGAAGCTGCAGGTACAAGGAGAAAAGGCAGATGATGATCTCTTCTCTATTTCTATATTAGACCTCGACATCTCTGAACCTCTTAACCATCCCTCTAAATAATAATTTTTCTACTACCTCCGTATTAAGAAAAGTAATATTTTTATTTTTTATTTTTACTTTAAAATAGATCAAATATTTTTATTTTTACTTTAAAATAGATCAAATTAAAAAAATAAAACAAAAATTTCACCATCCATCCAACGCAACCTAATTAGCAGGTACATTTTTTTTGTTTAGTTTCTTTTTGCGGTTTCTATCGATACATTGTATTCATATCATCTGTATTAAATCTGTTAAATTAAACAAAGCTCAATGTCCAGCATTACAATATAGCGTGACTATATTCATTCCAATCGGTACGGCAACAATTAAATTTAATCAAAAATCAAATAAAGATGATCATCACATTTTAGTTTCTACTGGAGTCATAACGTGTAGAACATCATAACCACATTAAAAAAGAAAAAGAAAAAAAAATTAGGTGAAATGAACTCATGACAACCTTAAAGGTTCTGTTTTTGACTGAATCCGACATCTTAACGGTTCTAATTATGTTACTGTGCCTGTAAATTTAAGAGAGGCCCGTGTAAAGGTGGCCTTACCAAAGCCTGGCCTGATACATTAACTAACACAATTTTACTCTCCAAGTTCTACAAGCACAAACACTACATCTCAATCTAAGATAGGATGCCTAAGGTGCATTCCTAATACACTGTATGTTACGAAAACATTCAACTTCGCAGGCAAAAACTAACAAAAGAACACAGAGAGAGCAAAACTGTGGGTGTTTTACATTTCACACGTTCTCATCATTCTTACTAAAAGAACACAGAGAGGGCAAAACTCGAAAAGAATGTAAGAGTAAGGCATGCAAAAGCAAATTAGGAAAAGTACTCGGAAAGCTAAAAAAAAAAAAAACTAAGAAAATGAAATTTTTTCCTTAAAGAAATGGTTATATCAGTAGACAAGTTTATTGGCAGACAATGCCCATTGTCATTTACATAATTCCAACGGAATCGAAGAGAAATACCAGATTACCTGAATCAAGAACATTGATGTTTCTTTTTTCTTTCTTTTGTTTTTCCAGTTGATATTCTTATGTTCGTCCATTGCAATTGTGAACGACCCCATTTTCCTGTTTTTCTTTGCGCTTCACGTTAACGGAATTTAAACCCCATATTCGGATAGTCCTGTCATCACTTGCAGATGCCAACATGTGAGGGTTCCTAGGATTCCAGCTCACACAATTCACAGATCCAGAATGCCCGGGTAATTTTTCTAGCAGCTCACCAGTGCCTCTGTGCCATATATAAACCTGCAGCAAATGTTTACCCATTAACCCCAAAGTACAGAAACCACTTCTGCCTTAAAAAAAAACATTAAAAGAACGCAGAGAGGGCAAATATAGAGAGGAATGTATATGGTGAGTTTTAAACCATACATTCCCAATATGAGAGAGATGACCCATTTTAAAACCTTTCAAAAGCTAACTGCTTTATTAATAACTTGATGTTTCAATTGACCACAAACCCTTTTGTTTGATGTTTGATCAGGAGTAGTGTCTGAATCTCATGAATCACTTTAATTAGAACTTACCAACGGTCTGCAGGTGGCATGACATGGATTACTTCCTCTAGGTCTAAAATGATATTGTGAAGCGACATTGTTTTAAATCGTCAAAATTACCTATATTAGTCATAATCATCCAATGCCTATGAGGTGTAACTAGAGTTGCAAAGATAATTCAAGGCATCACTAGATCCTATTAATCAATAACTCATTTACAACAATACAATCTCTAGTGTTTGAGACTCTTTGCTTTAACCATCAGAAATGAAAAGGAAATCATACCTGAGAATCTTCACTTCCACTGGCAATGAAACCTTGCTCGAATCCACCAAAACAAGACCTGATAATAAATCGGCTGCGTTTGTGACCTTTGTACTTGGAGACAAGCTTAAAATCACCCTCAAGGCTCCATAAATGTACCTCTTGGTTGAGAAGATCTACCAACAAGTACTTATTATCCCTCGATAATGAAAATGATGTTACAACTTGATCCTCTTCAATCAAATTCTCAACTTTAGCTACTCTATCAAGAATCAGTATCGATGTTTCCCTACACATAGTAATAATTTTTTCCCCATCACTCGTCACGGCGATGTCCGAAATTTTAAGAGTTCGTTGACCTTTCCAACGTTCAAGTTCTATTCCATCCAAATCCCACATGCAAATGCTCTTGTCTATTAAGCCAGTGAATATTCGATTTCCATCAGGATGCCATCCACAGGAGACGAAGTTAAGGCCTGATTTTTCGTAAACCTGAAGGCATTCACCCGAATTCACATCCCAAAGTCTGATGACGTCCTCTAGTCCGCATGTGAGGATTTTACGGCTGTCAGGGCTCCATGATATACTCATAATAGGTTTTTGATGTCCAGTTAGTTTGTGCTTCAATGTCACTACACCATCACCATTAACCTGAAACATTAGTTCCTTGGATGAGTGTCAAGTCATAAGATGGATGAATTAAGCGACAGAATCAAGGTTCAGTATGTTTGCGACATCATTTGAAGTTTACAATGGACAAAAGGGCCCTTAGGAGGTGCTCAAATGGTTATTTTCGCAAGATGTAATTGTGATATACCACAACCTAAAATTACAAACATTGTGCACCAGGCTCCTCAAGCAACTTTGCATGTGACAGAAGGTTAAATCACTAATGTTTTCTTTTTTGGTGAATATGTCAGAAATGAGTTTGTTATGTGATCAGTCAGTTAAATCAATTTTTCTATTATATTCAGTTAGGTGTATATTTAACCATATATTTCATGAGACTACTTATATATAACACGATTCTCAAAGCTGACACCAAAGGCTTTAATCAGGGTGAGTGACCAAAGAGAAAACAAGCAACAACAGGCCATTGTTGACAGAAATAGTTACCTCCCAAATAATTGCTGATCGATCATTAGAGGACGAGGCCAAGTACTTCCCGTCATGTGAAAACAGCAAAAACCAGACTTCGTCATTATGAGACTCCAACACCTATGAAATTGTAACAGAAAAGCTCGAATGTAGATAGTAAATATAAAAAGGGATACAAGATAAAGAGAGAAGTTCAGTAAAAAAGCATATCAATGCATTATTCCTTCCTCTCATAGTAATGCTATTTGCATTTACTTCTAGATTCTATATCGTACTAACAAATGCATTTATAATGTGGCAGTGATAGCTCAACTTAGAGGCATTGCACTAGGACTGTACAGTACATATATTCCATAGGTAACAGTCAGACTTTCACTTGATCATTAGACGATAGCTCACGTTTATGACAAGCGTCAAGTGAAGCCGGAAGACCTCATAAAGTGTTCCTTTGTAAAAGTCAAATGAGTAAAAATCACCAAGTAATCAGTTGCGTGACAAAGACAGGGAGACATGTGTAAAATACAATGAAATGTCTGTAAAATATGAAGTAAATTCGACCATTCCTTAATATGTATGTCTCAGTGTAGTTCCGATATGACTCTCAAAACGACAGTAACTATTCCTAGACAAAGGCTTCATCTTACAAAAAAAAAAAACAGAAAACAAAAAGCAGATCACCCCTAGCCTAGAAGCATGCGATTTCATTACACTCTTTACTACAAGAAGACAGTATCACATGTGCAAAAGGTCAAAGTCATGCTGTAATTGTCAATGGACCAACAGGAGGCACAACTCTCATGCAAAATAAACTACTGGCGGTACATAGTTTATGTCAATTATAGATCCCCAGTGCTTGCTTTCCTTATCTGAACAGAATCCCGTAAAGTTTATATAGGCTAACTGATGATATTATTCGAAAAGCATCTGTTACTTCTACGAACAGAATGTAAAGTAATAATCCTTTTAAATCGTTAAGCTTCGGTGACAATTACTTCAATAATTCATAACCATCAAAACTTCTCCATAAACATTGTTGGGAGTAACATTAGCCTTATGTGTCATTCACGATAAATGAACATAAGGCCGGAGAACATTAAGAAAAGGAAAAAGAAAAAGAAAATCAGATACAAGCACGTCAAATATGAGTTCCCACCTGTAAAGTGCGAGAAGGAATCTGATCTTTCCCACATTGATGATCTGAGAACAATGATAATGCACTATCCAAAGAGTTATGAAACACACAAGATCCACGTTGCACGTTGAGGGCCTGTTCAACCAGATTTTCCAACCTTCTTTCAGGTATCATAACTGCTGGGGGGAGCACTTTCTGTAGTTCCTCTAAAAGCTTTGACCGTGATTTACCATTCAATACATCCCCATTTGAAGAACCTACTAATTTGGGCTGCGAATAATAGACAACGCATGAAGAAAGTTCATGTACTCGATTTACGTTAATGCTAAGAGGCGTAATTTCAGTCCTCAGCGTCTGCAGGGCCTCCATTACTCTTTCTTTACCAAGAAGTTCAAAAAACTTCTGCTCCAATATCAAGAATGATGCGGACTTTAAAGTAGTTTCTTCTAAAATACCAATTTTATGCAATGTAACCACACTTTCCTCCCAATATCCATTGAGTACTTGTTTTCTAAGAAGACCCACCAGAGAAGAATGTAATGGTATCCCAGACTCTTCCTCTAGAAGAGATCCACTCTTCTCATACCCTAGAGAGTATAATGCCTCAGTTATAATCCTAACAAATTCAATTTTTTTAATAATACCTTTTGAGCCAACCATCTCTTCGTCTCCCCCATCAGAAGGCAGTGGTCGAGCCATTGAGTTATACAAAAAGCCGGTGGCAGGCTCTGAACGAGATGAATTATTTGCGAGTCCCCTCTTATGTCCTAAGGAAACTTTCACTCGTTTCGTAGGTGGTTCATCGTCCTCTACACCTCCCATGAAATGCCCTACTCAGCCCATATATTCCACAATTGAACGAAATATTGCCTCAATGAAGTAAGGTTTCAACTCATATGCTTCCCCATCGGGTGAACAAGAACCAGTCAAAAGAAAAATGTATTCCTGCATAAACAGTGCAAAGCTCACAAATCTCAGCAAGACTCCATTTCCAAATTTAGCAAGATTATAAACATAAATGACAAAGCAAGAGACTGAAACAGTTACGCATCAACATTATGTTTAAACGCAATCTATCAAAACCATCCTCCCCATCAAACGATGTCAGGTCTTATCTTGCAAATACAATCTAGCTGCGACTACAATCTTATCTTGCAAATACAATCCATCTGCAACTAGAATAACTAATGGACATTGAACAATCCCATACATTAGTCTCAATTTCAGTATACAAATTTTACAAACTCAGTGACAATATGGTGGCATCATAAATTTGGGCATCAATAGTAACCCCATTTCATTACAGTTGTTGAATTGACTCATTATTCACTCAACATTTAGGGTTCGTATTTAAGTCCACCAGTCATGTAACAAAACTTGTAGATAACAATCACATCTTTATCCACTACCACCAAACACAACAACAAGTAAACAAACAACTCCTACAAGTAAACAACTCTTCTTCAATAAATCTCACAACAACAAAATAAGAAGAACCCATGATTCATAGACCAGATATCTAATCAAATATAAAGAAGAAAAGGAAGAAGAAAACAAACCTCAAATATATAAGGAAAAAAAAATCAAACCTTAAGCAGATGACTGAACAAAAATGGAGAGATTTCTTGGATCTAACCTTAAATTCTAAGAAATCAAAGAAATGAATTTTTAGGGGTGTAGGAACCGACAACGGCAGGTCAAAAAGGAAAGAAAGGGATCAAAATAAAGGATAGGAAAAACATAGAAGACCAAAACCCTTTAGACAAGGCTTGTCTTCTTCTTCTCTCTTTTTATATTGAGAAGAAGAGAAGAAGAAAGAATGAAAATTTATTGAGTAATAAGTAATCTTGTTTGGGAAGATGATGATGAATTAGTGAAAGGTGGTGTTTTTGGGCAGTGAATGAATCTGAGAGAGAGTAAAAAAAAAAAGGGAAATGGGGAAGTAAGGAGATGAAAATGGGTGAGAAAAGAGAAGAAGAAGAAAGCCCACTTGTTTATTTCTTGTTAGGCTTTTATGCCTATCATCATCCAAACCATCACGTTTAGTGCAAGTAATAAGTGTCAAGTCACGTTTATTTTTTGTTTTATTTTATTATTCGGTGATGACAAGTTTTGAACTGTATTGTTAATAGTATTGACGAGTTTTGAAATTAGATTGTTATATGGAAATGGGATCTAAAAATACCCCATATATAGTAAATGCATCTGAGGGAGGAAGTAAAGAAAAATAAAAGATAAAAATAAGGATGCATATGAGGGAGAAAGTAAATAAAAACAAAGGATAAAAATGAGGAAGAAAAAAGATGAAATGGGTGAGAAAAAAGAATCGCACTTGTTGATTTCTTACTATGCTTTTATGCCCCATCAACATCCAAACCATCATGTTTGGTGCAAGTGTGTTAAGTCACTTTTCAATTTTCTAATTTTTTAAATAATTTAAAATAGTGATGGTAAATTTTAAACTCATATCGATGATATTAAGTTTATGATTTTATCATTGTAATATATGGACATCAGTTGTGACGTACATAAAAGCTTTTTTCCTTTTTAGATCTAAAATTTTTTTAACATAATTTTTTTTAACTGCTTAGTAATGATTGTAATACTAACAGATTTTAAACCCAGATGAAAGGGCCAGAAAATATGATGCGGGGAGGAAAAATTTATTAGGCCACCCGGCAAATTTCGCCATCACCAAACCGGACAAGTCATACCAGGCCTTAGGCCACCAGGAAAATTTCGCAGCCCGAACCTCAACTGCCTTGGACTTGTCGGACAAGTACTGTTTCAGGTCATTTCTACACGGGCCTCACTTAATCCCTCATGACACATTTAACAAAACCCGGGCCGAATAATATCATTCACTTTATAAACAACGGCTAGATTTTCCCCTTTCCCCCTTTTCTTCATCATTTTCTTTTTCTCATTCAATCCAAGTTCTTAAAAGGCAAGCAGGAACCGTTCTTTCGATCAAGTAATTGTTAATTACTGTTTAGATATTAAAGGGTTTTTGTTAGAATTAGAGAATTTCACTCCAAATTTCTCAATTTGTTTCTCTGTTTTAGAATCAAGAAAATCAGGGTTTCTTCAATTCTTCTGAATATGAAGAAAGATTATAAGGGTTTTAGTCCTGTAACACCTCAAAGAGTAAAATCAGCTCCATGTTCACCATTAAAATCTACTCCTTTATCATCAAAAAAGAAGAAGAAAATCACTTCTTTAACTGATTCTTTTCATTCTCCCTGTAATAAAGTTCCTACTGGTGATTCTCATTATGTTAAAGCTAAACACGTTCAGGTAAATTCTTTCATTAATTTCTTTCTTTAATTTTTGGTGGGTTTTGTTTGATTCTTGATTTTAGCCCTTTCTTGTGAAGGTTTAGTTAGGGTTTTGTAGTTTTTTCTGTCAGGCATTTCAACAAACAGTTTAATTTGATAAACCCTTGTTTTATTGCTGATTTGGTTATAGATAATCGAAAAGGATCCAAGCAAGGCAGTACCACTATTTTGGTCTGCGATTAATTGTGGTGATAGAGTTGATAGTGCAGTGAAAGACATGGCTGTTGTAATGAAGCAACTGAATCGTGCTGATGAGGCCATTGAAGCAATCAAATCTTTTCGTAATCTGTGCTCTCAGCAAGCTCAAGAATCTCTTGATAATGTGCTCATTGATCTCTACAAGGTATATTATCTCAATTGTCTCATTTCTAATATTGTATGTATTCGCCTTCAAATTTATTGGTTGTAGTGATAAAACACTTTCTATAACTTAACATGGAAACTCCACATGAAACTTAGTACGAACCCTAAGATTATGTCGTTGTCTCTGGTTAACCCGCTTTTATGAAAAATCTTGTCTACACTTATTGATTCACGAAAAAATGCATGTGAAAACCCTCCCCCAACATGTAAATCCAGGCTATATTTTGCTGCAGCTCTTAATCTTACAATTCTCCTGGGTAGCACGGACCTTCTCAAATAATATCTAGGACTTGTAGTATTTCGTGAACCTTAAACTACCCTAAGGAAATTGTATATACAACTTATTGGGCTGTGGTACAAAATCTATCAAGAGTGATACTATGTTTAAGTTCTGTTTTCGTTTATGACGTTTGATCCTTATGTAACAATAGAAAGCTGGTAGAATCGACGAACACATTGAACTCCTTCAACATAAACTGCAGCTCGTTGAAGATGGTGTAAAATATGGTGGGAAACGAACCAAGATAGCAAGAGCTCAGGGGAAGAAGTACTTATGCTCCATTGAGCAGGAGAAATCAAGGTAAATGTTTCAAACCTCTACTACTTTCTAAATGTAAATTTCTTGCGTTCTTTTACTTATCACGAGCTCTGTATATGCAGGATATTAGGAAACTTGGGATGGGCTAACATGCAACAGGAGAACTACCAAGTTGCTGAAGAATTGTATAGGTATGTTAATTGTAGTTCCCGAGCATATCCTAGTTAGTCTTTTTCTTTTTATGACCTAAATTTTAGCATTTATTGTCTATATTTGTCAATCCAGGAAAGCTTTATCTATCGAGCCAGATAAGAACAAGGAATGCAATCTTGCCATCTGCTTGATGCACAAAGGAAGAATTATGGAAGCAAAGTCTCTACTTCAAACTGTTAATCCTTCAGTAGCTGAGCGTGAGTTAGCTGATTCCTATATTAAATCATTCGACCGTGCTACTGAGATGCTGTCTAAGCATGATTCAGGTCCAGTTCTGAAACCACTGGAGCAGAAGAAAGACGATGATATCAAAATGGAGACTCAGGGATCTTTCACATCTCCAGTCAAAGTGAATTCTAGTTTACAGGTTTCTTCCAGATATGGAGATCAAGAAAATAATGAGCTTGGTGTAGAATGGGCAAATAATTTAAAGCATCAGGCCTCTTACATTCACAGAGATCATCAAAGCCATGTGGTTGGTTTAAGAGGTTTGGAGCATTCAGATTCACGAGTTTCTTCCACTACTAAAGTCCAGCAGATTGGCATAAGAAGATGTTTAGATAATTCACATCCAAGGGTGTCACCCATTAGCTGTCAGCATCAAAATTGTGGGTTCAGAGGAAAATGGAGAGCCGATGATTCACATTTAAGGGTTTCACCCAGTAATGGACGTCATCAAAACCATGGGTTCGGAAGAAAATGGAGAGAGGAGGATTCACATCCATGGGGTTCACCCATTAATGGAATTCGTCGGAATCATGGGTTTGGTGGAAAATGGGGAGAGGAGGACTTGAACAAGGTTGAAAAACCAACTCTTGTTGAAGAATATTCTGGTAATGAAACTACGGATGATCTGATGAGAAGCACCCCCAGGACCCAAGAAGGGATAAGTGGCTCAGATCCTAGTTTTGGAAACTGGAAACCTTTCAGTTCCTCTAAGGGTGGGATAAGTTGGGCAGATATGGTTGAAGAAGAAGAGGAGGAGGAACGTTTAAGTAGATTCAGCGACTATTCTGCAAATATGGTTGAATCAGTCAGTGGGTGGAGTAGCGAAGATTCAAACTACATGTCTCAAGAGACTCATATTACTCCAACACGACTATTAGTTGATGAATGGTATGAAAAGAACGAAGCTGTTTACAGCAGTGATAATCTGAATTCCAAAGCTAACTATCGTCAATTAGCATCAGCGAACGATATAGAAGATAATCTACAAAGGAAGTTCGAAGCAGTTGATATTAATGGAGAATTCAGAAAACCAGCAGCTCGGCGTTCTCTATATTTTGATCAGAAGCAGGACCAAGGACCCTCCGCGCAGCAGTACTTGTACGCAAATACACATGGAGGTGCAGGTAATCCAAGTACTACTTGTCCAAATTGGAGAAAGAATTCAACGCCGTTAAGAAAAGATAGGCTTCAAGTTTTCGAGGAAATCACTCGTCAGGATAGTATCTGTATCTAACAGGTATCATATTTCGTTTTGTATAGACATATACATATATCATACATATAGTGCCAGAGCATGTTAGCTCTTCGGTGAAATATCTTCACAACAATCAACGAGTCCATTCTTCCAATCCATCCATTCTTCGAAACAACCAACGAATCCATTCTTCACAGCAATGCATTATCTCCGAAAGAAAAAAATTTACTTAGTCCTGCTATGATTGCTCCCTCTTTTAGTGGAACTTAACTCATTGGCGAGAGTGCCTCAACACTCGTATTGTTTGCGAACTGAGTTTTGCTGCAGACCCTTATGAACGAAGCTAAATCCTGCGAAGTTCATCCTTTCGATCTTCAAAACTTCTCTACTACAACTTGGATCTTTTCAGCATATGGAGAAGGTTCCACTCACTCATCGTAGCAGTACTTATTCTGAATCAAGATCTCAGAAGAAAAAGCGAATTTTGTTGAAGAACGGAACCTAATTTTTATGAAAATTTTTGTAAATTTTTTGTTTTAAAACTTCTAAATCTGGACGATTAAACACAAATTCTAAGAGATAGGAAAGAGATTTGTCCTTTTGGGACTAATCGTTGATGAGGACTCTGGTTGATTTCACTTTGTTGAAGATTTTCTTCTCCCTTATCTCGGTTTTACACCAATAAGTCTCTGTTTTCAGCGTCAAAATATAGTCGCAGGAAATGCTACAACACACCCAAACTAATATCCTAAGCAAAGAACATCATTCACTAAGAATAAAAAGTATAAATGTAAAGTTGATACATGGTTTTTCGTGATTCAATCATTAACGAAATCTAGGTCCACGGATGATTTTACTATGAGTAGTTGGTATTATAAATGAAGCTCCATTAATAGAGTTGAGCTCTCTTCCTCTACCAAGGTGGCAGGAGAAGAAGAAGTCCCCTCTAAAACCTAATACATTGATCGATCAGCTGTTAAACTAATGACTAGTTATTTGTTTATTATACGCAGTGCAAGTTAGGATTAATGTAAGTTTTTATTTCACTATTTCACCTGCTATATTATATGTGTTGGTTACGATGTTACTAGATTAAAAATATTCGAGTAACTGTATAATTTTTTTTCTATTTGGGTACGCAAAGTATTTCAACATCTTCAGTTGTGGCCCATTAGTCACATTTTCTATTTTTCTCTTGCGTATCCAACGGTTCGTCAATGGGCTTTGGTTTGTTGCTTGGAGTTTGCAACCAAACTCATGCTCTTCTTATTCTTTCACTTTCTGTTTGCTAGTTTTTTTCTTTTTTAAAGTTTTTTTTATCAAAAAATTTTTTGTTGCCGATAGTTTCGATTTCAACTTAGATCGTTGGTATCATCATCCAATAACTATACTAGTAAATACATCGGTAGGTTTTTTCTTTTGAGATTACAAACAGAATTTTATCATCATCATCTAATAACATGTGAGAAAAAGGACCAAAACGTATACTATATTCTTACAAAAAAATTTTTAAAAGTGTACAGGGATTTGTTTGACAGGACTAATCGTTAATTGCTACTTCCTTCGTTTCAGCAAAAATAATAGTAACACTTTTGTTGAAACGGATGTAGTATTTTTTTTTCTTTTGAGATTACAAACAGAATTTTATCATCATTCATCGGTGGTTTTGGTTTTCTTAATTCTTCTCTAAAGTGTTTTGTCAAATTTATTTTAACAAATGGTCCCATAACATCAATGGGTTTTCCCTTTACATAAACTACTATTGATTCTTACAATTGATTAAAGTGAGTACACGAATGAACCCACACTGACATACAAAAAGTGGGTTGAAAATGAAAGTTCCTATTTCATTCATGCAATTTGTTTCTATAAGATTTAGTAATGTTTTTCAGTTTTATACGTTATCTTTTGCCTTTGGTTTTATTCCCTTCTTTTGTTTAAAAGAAAAGAAGATTAACCACTAACTTAACTTGGTCCATTAATGTGGGCTACAAAGCCTACACTCTATGAGTATTAGTTTAGGCCAAGGGCTAATCCCATTATGTCCCTCTCCTAAAAGTAACGTCTCTTTTTAAGTTGTGATAGGATGCACGTGTATTTTGGTGCACGTCTATACATATCTAATAAAAATTATATTACAATAGATGCAAATCAGTAATATAGAAAAATAACCGTGTTGTATCGTATTAGATGGCGTGCTGGGCTGGATTGGGTTAGAAAAATAACCGTGTTATATCGTATTGTATTGTGTCGGCACACTTGTTTTATATTTTTCAAATGAAATATTTTTTAGATATTAGGATATTATATGTATTTTATAGAAATAAGTCAAGATTGCGAAAATAAAATATTAAAAAAATTTCAGAGTAAAAACTATTTTATGAATGTATTGTACCGGATTGTGTAGTGTTTTATACATGTTATGACGTACTTATCCGTGCCACGTTATGTGCTCTACTATTATGATGATAAATCTGGCTCAGCCTAACACACAAAATTACCGTGTTATACTATGTTGTGTTAGGTCACATAATGTGTTGTACTGTACTCAAAATTTAGCATGTTGTATTGTGGTATTAACATGCTGACACGGCCAAACATGTAGATCAGTCCATTCTAGACAATAGTGACATCCTAGCTAGGTGGATGAATAATTATTGTTCTCACACTTAATGTTGAGGTAAATAAAGAGTTAACAAAAACCCATGCCTTAGTTATATTTTAACATTTTGATGAGTACGACCAACAAGTACAACGACAAGATAATGACTGGTACCTTTACACTACACGTACATGGTACTGTTGTTACAGCTAGCTGTACTGCTACTACTATCATCAATAATGAAGATGGGAGTTGGATCTCCTTCTTCTTCTTCTACTGCTACTGATACTACTACTTTTTTTTTGGTTTTTAATGATGGAACTTAATGAGAAATGACATTCTAACTAACAATGTAACTAAAAAAATCTAGTAAAGAATCCAATAGGACCAATCTATAGAATACAATTCAACTTTTCCGTGCAATCTGTCAACTTTTTCCCTGGCCTGATCTGATCTGATCTGATCCGATCCAAATATCTCTATTTCCAGCTATTTTATCATGTACTACTGACTTGATTGCCCAGTTAATGAATGCATTGTATTAAAAACCCTACTACCTTCGTTCATATGCTTGCTGCTGCATCCACCAATATTGTCACTTTGAGCTTCTTCTAAGAAAGCACCTTTTACCTTGCTAAAAAGTTCTCAATGAATTCAATGTCACCGCCACATCCGTGTTGTGGATCTAACACTTAAGGTGTCTTATATAGTCAGCTATGTTATCAGCTAGCACATGTATTGCGGTTACAGAAGATTATCAAATTATATAGAGATTTATCATATAAAATTTATCTTCCATTTATATAGAGTTTGATAAATATAATTTGATAACCCCCTTTTAACTACTGAATAGGAGTCCGTTAGAACAAGGGCGGAGTTAGAAAATCTTTTTAAAAAAGGTAAGAAGTTTTGAATATAGACAAAAACAAACAAACTTGGAATAGATAAAAATGGGTTTGGAAGCCAGTCCAACAGGGTAGGCAACCGTTTACGCTTGCCACAACTGGCTACACTCGTGCGATAGAATTTGGGAGGTATGGCTTTGTGTTCGCTCTTAAACCTATCCCTTAACAAAAATTGAACTCGTTTTAACAAAATAATATATGTCCTTTTTTTTTTAAATCCCCCATCCTGATGTTGGCGAGTTTTGAACTTTGACACTGGTATCATCACCTAATAACTTTACCACTACATTACAATAATATCTATAAAAAAATAGATGTCCATCTGGGTTAGCTCACCGGGCTGAGTTGGGACCTGGGCACATCAGCTCGTTACCCTTAACAAAATGATGAATGTACTCTTTAACACGCTTCATTTACTCTTTACTATCAAACATTTCGACTTATGTAACTGACGTAACTATATGGGTTATCCTAAGTTGAATTACAAGGGTGGTTTATTAAATGATGATCGATCTAATCAAGCAATAATTTGATTGATCTGAAAAATAATTCATGATTAAGATGAGGTTATTAATTTCTTTAGGTATACCTTAAAATTGTGACATTTGACCTTACTAAGTTTGAGAAATTTGTACAAAAACGGGTCCATAACTCCATATTAATCAAACTACTTAACTTAAGACCCCATAAACTTAATAATATCAACCATAATATTTCCATATAGTTCCAATTTTATAGGTCCCCAACCATACAAGGGGATGACGGACGCATCATCATAAAACAGTAGCAGGTGCCGACTATGAACAATGGTTATGACATACGCTGTCTGATGGGAGATTTCAATACTTTTTGCCATACTCGGGAAATTATGAACCTTTGGACGGGACGAAATAATAGTGCAGATAAAACCAGAGTTCATGTCCCGGATTCAAGATTCAGTCGCTCTGATTTTTTTTAAAATGAGATCAGCTAATTCAGCTTCTTTATGACTACTTAACAACACAAAACCTAGTAGCATTTGATATATATATATATCTATATATATATTTATATATATAAAATTCAGGTTCTTTCCAAGAAACTTGGTTAGTCTTATCAAGAGAAACAACTCGATGATGATGATCCAATCAAATCTTTAGAAGATTAAGGATTACAATGGATACATGTACATGTACATAACATAATCAAAGCTATTTGACTCCTTTTTTCCAACCAATATTTTAAAGTTTGTGACAGCTTATGTTCATGGAATGTAATGTATTAACATATGATATGTGTGTCTGTAGTTTCTACGTTGTTACGTGTAGTATATTGTATCCATGTACGGCTAAAATCAGTATGGACCTAACATATATTTTTTGGTGCAATGCACACATACTTTGTTTGATCAATCATCAATAGATTTTAAGAGACTAAAATACATATTCTTATGTTTGTTTATTTATTTTTAATCCAGCCCATACTTTTTGGTACAGCAGTATTTATAGAATATCAGAAGAAAATTTGTTGTCATTGATTTTGCCGGATAGGGGCCGGTATGGCGGAAATTGTTCTTTGATTTTAGTTTTAGGAGTTAATTTTGTGCAATACATTTTTTATCATCTGAGAAATTCGTAATCACTGGTGGTAATCACAATTGATGAGATTTGAATCCAAGACATCCTCGGATCCAGAGACTTGTGGGAATAACACAAAGACCATTACTATTACGCACTCGACTGCATCATAAACACATATATTTATACTAACAGATTTATCACCATGGAGAATCACAGATACATATATGGATGCGAAATCTAATAGCTTAAAAGTATATGTTTATTATGTTGTTATGCATCCGGATACTTGAAAGTTGAGAGTTAGTAAACCACAAATTCGTAATTGTTACACGGAAATATCATAATTAAGAAACTAATTAGTATTAACAAAAGTCAAATTAATTAATAATTATTATTAGTTAAGCTATTTTTTCAAGTTAAAAAAGTACAGTTCATTTACAGCGGCGTGTCGTATGCATGTACAAAGGAGTTGGTCACTCTACTTATCTATAACCTCAGACCAAGAAAAATTAAATTAATAATAATGATTAGCAATAATGAAGAAAAACAAAATTCTAATCAACCTTGGTTGATTGGTTAATTAACAAAGAAAATAGTGGGTTATCCAACAAACGCTTGCTTAATTAAGACTACCTAATTACCTACTTAACCAAGATTTTGGGTTTCTCATGCTATCTTACAGGCTTTAAATCCGGACCTATAAGGGGCTAACCAGGGCTTTAAGTCCTAACATTTTTGTTGCAACGGAAATAGCAGTATTTAATAAATTTTAGGTTTTGATAAAACCTTTAGCACATGTCTGATTTTTTTTCTCCGCCCCTCCTGAGTTTGTGCCTGATCATATGCCAATAGAAAAACACATGAATAAACTTCTTCAAATGGTATTTCTACGTAGAAGGTAATGTTAAAGCCTTTGCAAATCAAAACCCTACCAGAAAAAAAGTTAACAACGACCCTTGATCATTTTCCTGCATTCGGGACCTCTATACAGACAACTTACTAGTCTCATTACTCCAAGAATGGAAAACGAACCGACGACTCATAATCCGCGGACGGACATGTACTGGCAGTGTCATAACCTCCGGACCCCTTCTGGTTTTGAGTTTTAGTCACTGATATGTTCCAAAAATTAATTTGGAATACTAGATGAAAAGTATTCATACTCACTATTTGCTCGGCCTAAAATGTATATGGTTGCCGTCATAATAAGGTCCCAAAGATTTAGTTCATTTTGTTTTGTTACTATTCAGTTAAATACCAAAATGATAAAGAAAAAAAAAAGTTAGATTGAGACTCATCCTTGACATTTCATTGTTAGGGTTTGTGGTCCGGCTTTATAGTTATGAGTTTATGCTTCTTCCTCAAAGAAAAAGACTGGTGAGTGTTAAATGTTATTATCACGTTTAATCCAATCATGAAAATGACCACTCAATATTTGTCACCATACAATCTAAAAGATTACATTTGATTCTGCATCCACCTTTTTCAAGTATGAATCGGTGAAAACCACGATTTTCACCGGGATACCTAAGTAATCTCCAACTCTTATATTATTATGTTCTTTTATATCTATTGAAAGAAATTCTAATAATTCAGTAGAACTTTTTAGAGATATAGCGTAAATTAAAAATCCATTTTTTTTATTTGAAGCATAAAGTCCAATTTTTATAACCAATGGTTAAATTTTTCTATTTTTTGAAAAAAAAAAAAAAAAACAAAAACAAAAGAAATGAAGATGGTTAATTTGAAAGCTCTCTCTTTCTTAATCTTTTGTAATTAGATACCCCTGAACAACCAAATTCAAAACAGGATTGCACCTTTCTATATTTTGAGAAAAACTGATATTTGACTATAAAAAAAAAAATACTCCCTCCGTCCTATTTTAGATGAAGGAAAAAAGTATTTTTTAAGTATTAAATTAGATGAAGGTTTTTATATTTATACCAAATTTTTCTTATTTGTCTCTGTATTGGAATCAGACACTAGAAATAATAAAATTTCTTTAAAAATATTTAATATTTTAAAAATTAATGTTAAAGAACATATTTAGAAAAAATTATCTTTTATTTTTCTTAATCTATGTAAAAATACATAAATTTTTATTTAAACTTGACACAATAAGTATGTAAAAATACCTGCATCTAAATAAAAATATATAAACTTCATCTAAACTGGGATAAAAGGAATATATAAAAGTTGTTTGTTTTATTCGCCGGAATAATTGGCTATTCATTGGCTTGATAAAAATTTGCCTCTTATTAAAAAAATAAAATCATTTAATTAAAAAATGAAGAAATAATTTTAAACTTTTCTCTTTTTATCTTAATTTTTTTGGAGCACTTTTTTATCTTAATGTTAGGTAACATGAATGCAACATCATACTATATTTGTTTATATTTATTTCTGCCATCTTCCTAATAATTTAAAGATCATTTTTTTTACCAAACAAAAATTCCGACAAGAATACGTGTGTGCAAAATTACAAGATTTAAAACATTTTTAATTTACTTAATTTATGCGGCTACCAACTGTTAAAAATAAGGGTGTTTCAAAATTTCCTAACAAATCATGGTAAGTAGATATGTGGAAGTGACTACCAATTCTTTAAAAATTAAATTCATCAAAAATAAAAGAAAGAAAAGGACAAGAATTTATTATAATAGTCGGTGGATCTAATCAGAATGGTATTTGTTTAGAGAATATTGGAATCCAATGGGAGGGAAAATACATAATGTTGGTTGTTTTAGGGTCCGCAGTTTAATGTCTTATCCTTTGTTTTATTCAAGTTGCACTATTTATACTATTTTATTTTTGATATTATTTTTGTTTTTACATGTTAATATTTGAATTTTAGTCAAGTTGCACTATCTATATCTATTTTATTTTTGATATTATTTTTGTTTTTACATGTTAATATTTGAATTTTAGTTTAATTTTGGATCTGCATTTTGGTGACGATTTTTTTCATTTTTGTTTTCTGAGCGGTGGAAATTTGAGGGTGGGTATAGCCAGATTCGATGATTTTCCTAAGGGGCGGTGGACAAACAAGACCACACTATCTTACAATGTCGTAGTAAGGCTTTCTTATCTTCGATTCTGGCATTTTTTTTCTTTTTCTTTTCGCTAAGTAATGTTGGATAATTTAGTGGGTTGTTTGTTTTTTAACTTATCTAAATCTGATTTAAAAATAAAAAAAATTATAAAATTATAAAAATAAAATAAAATAAATAAACGATTTAACATTTAACTTGGTCCGAATCGTAAATCAGATCGCAAATCAGATCCAAACATTGCGATCAGATCCAAACAGACATTGTGTTGTTATCAGCTATTTAAAAAAGTTGCCGTCCTTGGAAATAGTGAGTGACGGCGGGTAGTCGTAGGTACGTAAATTATGTTCTTTGATTTAAGACCATTTAACCCTTTGGAGTGTGGGACCACCACACGTGTGTTAAAAATCTAACATTTGATTTTACGGTTTCTACCACCATTATATTGTAATGATGTTTTGCGGCTATAAAAAGTAGGCTTGTCCTTTTGAATCTTCTTTTAACCATTGATTCACATTGACCAAATCGTGTGGTTTAGTAGCCGCCACCACCGTGTTGCCGACGCTATTTAATAGTCAGACAAAATCATGAAATATGGACCATTGAGTACTTATGATGATGAGATGAATCAACGTCTGACTTAACTTTTTTGTGATGTGATGATGATGATATAGCAGTATGGGGTACTAGAGTCGGACTCAGATTTTTGTCTGAATGGGTCCCCTTCCTTCCATTATTTACTATTACTGTAAGAGGACAGATGTACGGTTGGGTCATTTATCATCTGTACGGTCATTATGGAGCTAAGCCATCACCATATTTATCTTAATCTTGGGTTAATTTTAATTTGTTTCCAAAATTATGGGTAATAGTATGTATAATCCGATAATGTTGTTGATAAATGGGCTAATTATTTTCTTTCTTTTTTTTGACCAGAGCTAACACTAAAAAACAAGTGAGGAAATCTCTAAACTCTTTTGTTATAAATATCAAAATATTTTACTTATTTGGTCTAGCAATGTTGTTTCTTTTAATAACATCAAGCTTGATGATTTTGTATTTGGTTGGACAAATTTATTGAGGGAGCAGTATTCTTGTAAGCTCTCTAAACTCTTTGCTCATTACTTCCTCTGATTTTTTGGGTGCTTATCTTGACACCCTTTTTTTATTTATTTTGATCTTTGCCTTTTTTAAAATCAGATAAAAAAACCATGATATGAAAAAAATGAAATTTTTAATATAAGATTTTTAATAAAATAAAGTGTTTGGGTAGTAAATAATAAGTAGTGTTTCGACTTAATCATATTAGAAAGTCAAAAATTAGTTCAGAAATCAAATTCAAAAACTACTTTTACAAACAAAAATATTTTACGTATAATTTTTGAAAAAATATTTTTACTTATAGTTCCAAAATATAAAAAATAATTGATGAAACTAATTTCGCTTCTGGTACCAAAACATGCAAAACGACGGATGATTATTGCCTATAGCCCGTGGACAATGTACAACCACTTAATAGATAAGCAATCAAGCCTTGGGATCATCATCATCACCGCAGCATCGGTGTTGGGGAAAATAATTTTTTAATGTTTTTTTGTGGGGATAGACTTTAGGATCTAGGGATCACTAAAGACACTAGCTTATTTTTATTATTTTATGAATGAAACCTTTAGTCCCATATATAAGAAACTAACGATGTTAATGGTCATATTATTAGGAAAATTGTTTCTTAGATTGGCCCTTTGGATCACCACACTTTTGTACGAGGGGAGAGGACTAAGGCAATGAGCTGGTTGGCGCAATCACATATTTCACGCACGCACGCTGCCGCTCGGTCGGGCAGGTCGGGTTCGGATTACTTATCTTTTTGGACAAATTTTTTTTAAAATATTTTTCTAAATAAATTTGAATTTTAAAAACAAAATCTTGTCTTAACTGGGGGAGTCTGACCCGACGGATATAATGGGCAGTTCGTTGAGTGCGCTTTGCTTGTTTATTTCTTTCCTTCTTCTAAGTTGAGTTTGTTGAGTGCGTGATTTGTATTGTGCTTATACAAATCATAATGGGCAGTTCTATCCTGGACACATCTTTGATGTAGGGGTATAACATCTCTTATTCTTAAAGAGTACTCATAGACTATTGTATTAAAGACGATTTGCTAAGCAGGTGACTCTATCCTTGTGTGTAAAACAATGTTTCATTTCAAAAATATTTAATTAACATTAACTCCCCATTTGTTTCTGTATTTTATTATTGCAGACGCAATAATCAGTACTACTCCAACCCAAGATGCTAATAGGAAATAATGTTATGATTGTTCATAATTAGTATATATCATTATCCTGGGTCTGGAATAAACATTGAAAGTAATATTTTCAGGTCTCAACCGTCAAAAGAGGACAATGAAATGGTGCTGCAGGCATGTTTCTTGCCTCTATTTTTTTTAAAATGATTTATTACATTCCTAAAGTGATTTAAGCATCAATTTGAATTGAACCTAAAGTCGAACTACTAAAACAAAAAGAAACTTTTTAATACTATTTCTTCCTCTAGTGGACTTAATAATAATTAGTATAATCCTTAATTAGAAAACTAATTTCAAACATTATCCAACAACAAGCAATGGAAACAATACTTTACACGTTTCCATCTGTCTCATCTTATTTCTTATCTCCTTTTCTCTCTTTTCTTGTTTCTTTCCTTTCTATTTCTAGACCCAACAATCAACCAAACACTACCAAAATAAAGAAACGTTTTTCTATTAACAAAGAGATTATCAGATTCTAGAGAGATTTTGTTTTAATCATGTCCCTTACACATGTTATTTTAACTATATATCATCGATAAGATAAACTGTTTGACATTCTAATCACACAGTAGCAACTGTTTTTTTTCCCAAATCGTATTAAAACTGTTAGATACTGATACATGATATCCGCAACTTGAGTTTAGATTCATCAATATCTTTCTACAGACAGTTTATATAAAAAATATCAAAAGAAAATTTTAAAAAATATAATTTTTTTATGAATTATATTTCACTTAACTGTCTACGGCTAGAAATATATAAAATTATCCCTTTTTAAAAGAATATTATGGAATAAATGGCTAATAGTTAGAAGATTTTATTGGATTAATAAAATATTCAGTATTGACGAGTTTTTATTAAAGTCGTTGATAGCATTATCTAAAGGTTTTACTATTATATTATCGTGATAATAATGATTTTAGTGCTGATAAATTTTTAACTTAGAATCAACACATAAAATTTTAAACACAGTATAGCAGAAATTTTATAAATCTATTTGCACTCCAGATAATAAAGATCGACAATTTTTAATTACACCTTTTAAGAAAGCATAAAATAAAAAAAAAATCAGAAAATTTTTTTCAAATGCAAAAAACAAAATACAAGACTGCGCAGTGGCGACAATAAGGTAGTCAGCATTTTTTTTTAAAAAAAACAGTCAATATATTTGGTTAAAAATAAAAAAGTGAAGGCGTCACTTCTAAAATGCGCATAAACTCCACTTACTAAAGTACGCACATCTTCAAATTCGTCACACTATATAATAGACCACATCAAACTCATTTCCATCATCATCATCATCATTACCACATTCTTCTCCCCCCTTTAAAACTTCAAACCCATCAACACAAATTTGATTTCTGCTTCCACTTTTCTTCTCTGTTAATTTTATAACAATGGCAGAAGTGTACTCACCAATGATGAGCGACTCATCGAACAACTTCGACATCGACAAACTCACCAACGACATCTTTTCGATCCTCGAAAATAAATTTCTGTTCGATTCTAAACAAACCAACTCAAAATTACCAGTGGAAGAATTAGTCGAGACACTAAAAGCGAACAAACATGATGTGGGCAAAGTTCGTGTACTCTCAATTGATGGCGTCGGTTCGACAGACGGAATCCTCGCTGCGAAATCTCTATGTCACTTAGAATCCATACTTATCAACATAACAAAGAATTCAGATGCTCGTGTTGCTGATTACTTTGATGTTGCTTCCGGTTCAGGTATTGGTGGAATTCTCATCGCTTTGTTATTTACCCGTGGCAAAGATGGAAGACCGTTGCTAAAAGCTAATGAGGCGTTGCAGTTTCTTGTGAAAAACCGTAAAAGATTGAACAATTCGGGGAATTCTTCCGGTTGGATGTTCGGGAAGATGTTCCGATCATCGTTAAAGACGGAGAAGATTTTCCGGAAGATTTTCGGAGAATGTACTTTGAAAGACACATTGAAACCAGTTTTGATTCCTTGTTTTGATCTGAAAACAAGAGCAACGTTTTTATTTTCAAGAGCCGACGGTTTAGAAAACGACGGTTATGATTTCAAGATGAGAGAAATTTGTGTGGCTACTTCTTCAGATCTAACGGTTAATGGTGGTTTTGAGATGAAATCAGTTGATAAGAAAACTAAGATATTAGCCGTTGATGGTGGTTTAGCGATGAATAATCCAACGGCTGCAGCTATTACACATGTGCTAAACAATAAACAAGAATTTCCATATTGTGATAGTGTTGAGGATTTACTGGTTGTTTCTTTGGGAAACGGTGAGTCGTATTCTGGTGACCGGAACCTGTCAATTTCGGCTGCCGGATTTCTCAAAATTGCCGGAGAAGGAGCTTCCGATACGGTAATTATCTCTATTCTTTATCCGACAGTTATAAAAATTCAGCAGTTAGTCTGCCAAATGACAAAAATACCCTTTGAAACTCTAACCGTTTTACTTAACTGACGGTTATTTTCTAATGACAGAATTACCCTTTTAAATGACCAAACTGCCCTTTAGATATTTTTGTTCTTTCATTGGGAAGATTTTCTAAAATTGTTCTTTGGCTCATGTTATATAGGTTGATCAAGCTGTTTCGATGGCATTCGGAGAATTCAGAACGGAGAACTACGTTCGAATTCAAGGAAATAATGGGATGACTAATCCTCAACGAACGCCGATCAGGAACCCGAATACAGTGTCAATGGATGGAAGAAAATTACTGGAAGTTTCAGAGGCAATGCTTAAACAAAAGAATGTTGAATCAGTACTTTTCCGAGGGAAGAAATTGGTGGCGACAACAAACTTGCAGAAACTAGATGAATTTGCTGGAGTTTTAGTTAAAGAACACGAAAGAAGAAAATCGAGCATTTTTGCCACGGTTATGTTTAAACATGCCTCTCCAAGAAGTTCTTCAGCTACTGTTTCAACTGATTTTTCATGGTAAATTTGAAGAATGAATGATCCTTATGGATCCCAATTTTTATCCTCTCCAGTGTTGTGCTCGCCACTTGATTCCGAGAAATCGAGTCGGGGTTAGAGCTGAGCCAGTTGTTTATACAAGAAATATACTACGGTGTATTTCAGGATTTTCTGTTGTTCAATAGCGCGCTTTATTTGAGCTATTTTACAAAGCTTTAGTCATTTAAGAGTTCTCAAATGTAATTTAGAGTCAGTAAGGAATGGAAGGAAACATTCTTTGCTAAACTGTCTAGAGTTTTAGGTGTATTATATCATCTATCGATCTTATGTATCGGATCAATAGTAATTTGTCACAAGAATTCCCTTGCTCGCCGGAACTGGCCAGTTCGAGCTAGAGCTAATTACAGTCGAATTGTGAATGGGTATCAAGTTTTTTCTCTCTACCATCATTGTGTATAGGAAATTCAATATGATTATTACAAGTTCATAACAATGTTCTGTTCCTTTTTCAATCTCTTCTCTCTTCAACAAAAGTGAGCTCTACTTGGTTCATTATTTCTCGACCGGAGAAGTGTCAGAGACCTTAAGTCAGGTTATTATTCACTCTGGAGTCCAATCAATCAACAGCTAGCAGATATTCGAAACAAGAGAAACAACATAGCAATGATAAATACACGATAGAGGAATTATTCGTACAGGGTATGGTTTCAGACTTTCAATGATTGAAACACTGTCATTTATTCACATATTTATAAAGTTGAAGATCACAGTAACTACGGAGGAAAGAGCAATCAACAATACAAATTTCTCTGTGCAAATACCTCTCTTTTATGTCTCCAGTACATACAACAAGCTAGAGTGAATGCGTAAATATTTCACCCTTTTTTATGAGGCAAAAACATAGGTAACAGGACACTGTTAGACTCTGCTCAGCAAAGTGAACTTCGCGGCAGCTGCAACCCCACTAACTAATGCACCTTGAACATTTGGACTTACGCAAAAATCACCGCAGATGGCTAACTTCTTGCTTGCGTCCCAAAGGCACTTTTCATCTTCTGCAACAGCTGTAGCTGGAAAGGCGCCACCCCTAATTGAAAGTAAGTGCAGAACTGAAAGTTATCAATGGTATTTCTCGGAAGTAGACAAGAGAAAAAATCATTATAAAACATATGCTTTGAACATTTTAATGATGATATATGCCCTCGTGAGAAGGTGGGATCGATACATTAATAGCTTTCGGATGTAATTGAAGTAATGGCTTTTTCTTATACTGACCATCTATGAGCTCTTGTGAAGAAAGGCTTTGGTATATGACTATCTATTCTTAGAAATTCTTTGAGCATTTCTTCAGCTACTTCAGTCAGTAATAAACTCGAAGGCTTCTGATGTCCAGTTTTGCTAATTATAGTCCTTGCATAATCTGCTGTTGAATGCAGTACCCAGCACTCACTGTACACCACATCAGTGATATTAGAGACAATATGAGATAACAGATGGGATTATTGGGTATACAGTATACTGAATATACATGCCTACTCGTAGAGCGCCCTGGCTTGCTACTATCACAATATGCCCAGCTCAAAACTTCAGAGTTCTTGAACGAGAAGCCTCTTACGGGTATCTGGACCAAAAAATTACAAAAAACTCAATTTCAGGCACTTAGAATGAGAAAATTTCATAGAGTCAGACTAACAGCTTAATAACATCTGAGAGAAAAAATACACTCAACAATGACGGTGATTTATAGCAGTAAACATACAGATACAATAAAGCATAAAGAAAGACTTACAGAAGACAAATGTTCAGGAAATGCCAGCATTAGGGCAAAACGTGGAATGGCTGGAATGTTTTTCAACTTTGCTGCCAATTCTGGAAACGACGTCAAATCTGACCAGATCACACCACATAAAATCATATAATGCTGAAGTTGAAGAATCTCAACTTTTACAGTTGAATAACATGACGCAGTTCAAAATGCCGAAAAGCTCTATCACTTACTAACCAATAACTCAAAGGTGAGGATAAGAACAAACCCAAAGGTGACTTCCTTCCAGTTGAAGGCCATAGGTTAACTATACTGTTATGTGATGCCACCAAACCATCAAAATCCCCTAAAGCTTGACCATTCAGATCAATCAATGACCATAAATTTTTATCCTCCAACCATTGTACACTTGCAACAGTTGCTCCAAACTTAGGTTCCACACCTGAAGAGGGACGAAAAAGAACAAACTATACAAAGTTTCTTTTAAGAATTTATTATTACAAAATACAAAGCTTTGATCACCTAGTATTCAAAAATTACATACCAGGCTCATTGCAGAGTGTTTTACATATAGAATTCATGCCTGGAGTACCGACATACTTCCTCTTCGTTGATTCTTCCTACAACAACGCAAAAATCACTTTATGCAAAAGTAAAAAGAAAAAAGAAAGTAATTATGAATGATAACATTATGCCCATCTCATTCAAAAGGAAAAATTGGCAGGATTTTATCGGGTAGTGATGCCAATTTGGAAGTGGTGGAAATTTCTTAGATCAGTGTCAAAAGTAAAGCTGAAACATTTTTCATTAGTCGTTATCCATTAGTTATGTCTATGTGAAGTGGTTCAGCACTTCAGTGTGATTATTTATCCACCCTAAGGCATTCGGAAGAATCTTGCAATGTGGTATGTTAACCTAAACATGGTATACACTAGGTGAAAAATCAACGATAGACATGTCGATACGACTTAACCAAAGAAGACATTTCATAAAAAGTGGGTAGGACGGAAAAAAACCTCATCAGCTTCACCAAATTTAGCAGTGGCAGAATCAAAAGACCCAAATTTCTCCTTCCACTCGGCGACAAAACCTCGCTGTTCCCATTCGCGTACTAGATCCATCACACCATTGTCCTTAATTGTAAAAAATGGAGCACCATGATCAAACATAAGCTCTTTTCCATCTTCAGTCGTTTCTCTACAGTAACAATCCAATTCAATTCATTTTTCTTAATAAACCTACTCCCCATTTCCAATACCCAAATCCTACTAATATTGGCATTCAATCTAGCTACACACCATAAGAAGAAGCCCTAATCATGAAATTCAGAGAAAGGGGTCAGTGGGTTTACCTTCTTTGAGACATTCTACCACCTGGTCCTCTTCCTTGATCAAACATGGTAACAGACATTCCATTCCTAGCAAGATTTGAAGCACAAACAGAACCAGAAACTGAACCAAACCCATCAAAAATAATGAAAATTTCCACCTTTATCAAGCATTTTCCAATAAAATTTAGTTAATAGAAAGTTAAACAGAGAGGAGGGAAAAACTTACTTCCACATCCGATTACAGCAATCCTTTTGGCCATGTTTTGTGGATTTTGAGTAGAGAATTGAGCAGAAATGAAGGGTTTAGGTGGTTTGATGAGTAGTTTTGTATGATGGGGGGTTTGGTAGAATAAGCGATGGAGATGTGAATCATGTGATGATTCTACTGAATTTAACAGTAAACTTTCCATTTTCATTTTTTGTGAATACCAAATTGGGAAGGGACTCGCTGTGTAAAACTGAGTTACTATTTTGGGCTCTTTGTCCTTTTATATGGGCCCTATGGTTAAGTCACAAGTGTATAAGGATGGAAATTTTGGTTTACAGGGGGAGGGTACTAAAACCAATACTAACGCCATGTTTATTTTTTAGTGACTCGGTGTATGGGTCTAATTCGGCAAAATCAGATATCAAAGCATTTGTTTTTTAATTTGAGTCTGATTGACTCGCTACCTGATTCAGATTTAATTTTTGATTCAAACTCATTTGAGTCAGGGAACAAGATATTCCTGATTTATAAGAGCAAATCACTGACTCACATCTCTTTAAATCAGTTGAGTCAAATCTGACTCAAAAAATAAAAATATTAAATCAGATCCAGATTATTCAGGCGAGTCAGTTTCAAATAATAATGATAATATAAGACAAACTCGAAAATACTTTGTTTTATGTGGTTTTTGATACCCTTTTCAGTAAACTCATATCCCCATCAACAACTATGTTTTTTGTTACCAGTAAGATAGATTTTAGAATACAAAACAAATTTATGATCAGGTCTCAAAGAAGATGTAAGATCATAATAGCATATTTGTGGTCACTTGATAAATTTTGAGTCACATGATAAAACTTGATTTCTTTGTAATAAATTTTGGGTCTTGATTTAGTAGTGAAAAATTTTAAATCACGGTGGAAGATTTTAGTCACAAATATTTTGGATTATAACAACAATTCAAAAAAGAATTGATCTAATGTAGTCAATTCAAGAGTTGCACCAATCCATACTTTAATGGACTGTTTGGATACCAACACAACAAAGTTAGTTGTGGAGATGCACTAGCTAGAAAATTAAGTTAAGAAAAATAAGAGATAAAGGTAAGAACTAGCCGTTACCGGCTAGAAAAGGTGCCAACAACGGGCGAGAACAAATATGCTGCCTTGTGACCCAAAATCCGCCACTACCGGCGGTGGCGGTAGTGAAATAGAAATGGACTGAGTTAAGTTAAAAATAATGTTGTGAAACTAGGATCTCGGTCCCGATCTGGATATCAAGATAATTTATCTCGGTGAATATCAGAATTTTTATTTTCAAAATATATATCGCTTACTCAAATACTTGATAAAGACATTTAGGATTCTAAACTAATTTGATCTCACACGTATAATATGAAATAAGATTTCGAGTCATTTAAGATTAATTTGGATTTTTTAAAAAAAAGTTCATATTAACTCTCCACTCGACAATTCGTCTCCATAAAATCTCGTCTCACTCAGATTGAAAGATTCGTCTCGTTCATAGATTGAGTCTTGGAACCTCGGTAAGATCTCTGCCGTCTCGGCTGAGATTGATTACACTGGTTAAAAGTTCTTTTAATTGTAATCGCAAAAAGAGTTTATCGTAGTAATTAGAGGGTATTTGGAATTTAGATAACACGTAATAATAAAAGATTTTGAAGTAGTTTTTCAACTTAATTAAGTTAAAAAATAAAAAATCAGTTAGGGATTCAAATTCCTTAAAAACATTGTTAAAAAATAAATAAATATTTATTTTGTTTCAGTAAAAGTGTTACTATCACTTTTGGTGAAACGAAGGGAGTATATTTTTTTTTGGCTATGAAATAATGCTTTTTTTGGCTTTTTCCTTCTAAAAATTACTTCTGCTTCCGAAAATACAGAAACGAAGCAAAAAAACCGGTTTACAAACCAGTTAAGAAGTTATTTTTCGTTTTCTGAAAATAAAAAGGTCAGAAGTTAGTTTGGATATACAATTTCATAATATTTATAGAAAAAAATTAACTTTTTAGGAAATAAAACATTATTGCTTCGGATATTTAGAACTGATTTCTGCTTATGGTATCCAAACAACTTACTAATGCCAAAGAGGCTATAAAACTATTTTAGTCCAACTCGTATAAATGCTTTAAATTATGTAGAATAAATAATCTTAGTTAGTGAGTCAAGACCATAAAGTTTAAACTTTCTGAAAGTGTAAGTAAGAAGAAGAGTAAATTGAAAAGACTCTAGTCCAGTTTGGAGCAAGGTTTTAAAAACACTCATTTGTTCCGAAAAACGACCGTTAAAAAGATCACATCCATATACTGTAAGGATCTCTGAACCCCGTGCCTATATAACGCCGTTAAATAGGAAACAACAACAGTTTTTTAAGACCGCTTTTCCGTTTTCACAACCGTTATAACCGTTTTTCTAAAATTAGTTTGAATGTTTTTTTTTCTTCTGAATAACATTTTAACGTGCCTATTTTAGACTTATTTTTCCGTTTTCACGCACGTTGTAATCGTGTAAATAACTTACTTAGAATATTTTTTTTTAGTTTTTTTTATAGCATAAAAGCTTAAAACTTAGAATTAAAATTTTAAAATAATACAAGGAATCTACATGATTAAAATTTTCAAATTTAAAAGACATAATATTATTAAACTAGTATTCATCATTTAAAAAGTTATACGAACCAGCTACTACCACTACCTTTCTTCAACTTATTTATGTATTTTATTATTTTGTCGAAGATTCCTTTCCCTTTTAACATAGTCATCGTTGTGTTGGTACTGACTGTCTTCATTAGCATAAGTATCATCATCATAATCGCCTTCACTATCATCATCATCATAATCTCCTTCATTTTCATCGTCATTGTTACATACTTCATTATTGTTATCAATATTGAAATTATATTCTTCATTCATATGTTGGATATCGTGGTTTGAACGATCGACATTGTAATGAGAATCGTCTGATTCTTTCTTCACATTATTTATGCATGTATTGCATAATTGCTACCTACAAAATTTTAATGGTTATAATTCACCGTCACGGATTTTATCAAACTTTCGTAAATTTATATAGTAAAAAATTAAAAATACTATAAAAAACTTAGTAACAACGTTTTTTAGACTCGTTATAACGTTTTCACGCACGTTATAACAGTTAGATAGGAATTTCAGATCATAATTTTTTTAAAAAATTTATTTAACCGTTGTTATAACGTCCGTTATTTTAAGAAAACGTATAAAAAGTGCATCTTTTTTTTTTCTAAATAACACGTTTTTATCCAAAACGTGTTTAAAACCGTTAAAACGCGTTATAACTATTACGCCACTGGCCCGTGACCTGGGCCGTGACCCGTTTTTCAAACCTTGGTTTGGAGTCTCTCCACGTCACCAGCAGCCACCAGCAGTAGTTCATTGTTGTCTTTCCACTCATTTTCATTTTCCAGTAGGTACTGCCGTTAATCATCAACACTGTCACACTTTTTCTCTTCTTTCCCCTTTTTTCTTGTCCTTTTATCTGAAATTCCGATCTCTCTTTCCTCCTACAAGAACAATAACAACACAAGTAATCTTCTTTCTAGGGTTTGCAGCTTCACCCAATTCAATCTTGAAGATGGCAGCAAATCCTGATGATGAATTACAATCTCCTCCTTCTGTATCAACCCCACCAGATTTCCCCCTTAATCAGGTACCTTTTTTCAGCTCTATTTTTTGTTGTTGTTGGAAATTACTGATAATAAAGGTGATTCTTTTTTTTTTTTGAGGGGTTTTCCATTTATATGTTGTTAGGTTTTAGAAATGAGTGAAATTTTTTGGAAATTTATTATCTAAGGTGGCATTCGTGGTTGTATGTATGAATGTCATTTTTGTGGACCCAATGTTTAATGTTTGTGAACTATAGAGTAGAAATAATAATTGAGTAGGTTTTATGTGCCGAATTTGGGAATTTTGTTGAACTGTGTAACGTGTTTTCGATCTATTGTTAGATGTGTGATTTCGGAATTGGAGCTCATTTAACAAATTAGGCTCATTCTTGGTGGAACTAACTGCTTTCATGATTTTAGTTATAGCACTAATTTGCCATGAAATGGAGGTTTATCTATAGCTATGGAGTGTTTAACACATTTATTCTGTGCCCACATTGTTCGATTTGTTAGACAATCATACTGGTGAAAATGGAGGTGTGGGTTTTTGAAGATCTGTATGTCGGTAATAGTGGAATCGGGATATAATTCAGTCTTTATTGCTTGTTATCTTAGGTGATTTGCACCTATCAACATGTAACAAATTGCACCTTGTACAACTGGACAATTTATCATGAAACCTTTGTTTTTGTTACCAATTTTGGCCATGATATTATTGCTTTTGTGAGTTGAGTCTATTTTAGCATGAAAGCACCATTTTCGTGCTGTTGGGTATAGTTGTATTCTTTTCTATGTTTACGTTATCTCTTTATATAGATATATTTACAGTAGTCAGTAGGTCTTGCATTCTGAGATTGTTCATAGTTTCTGTTCTTATTTGCTTGTGTGGTGCGAGTTATTTAAGTTACAAGAGTTTTATGTTTTTCTTAGGAAATAAAGCAAAATCAGAGAAGAGAAACCTCACCTGATCAGCATACAAGGCGTCCGAATTTGTCATCACTGCAAATACCTGAAAGATCCATAGAAAATGCATCGCTCACTTCCACAAGAATAGATGTAACACCAAGCCCCAGTTCTACAAGAGCAGGCCTACCCCCAAGACCAAGTTCAGCAAAGTACAAAGCATCTGTAAAAAATTTGCTTCCCCAACGCAGTCTTAGAACAAAAACTTTGTCTCACGAAGGAGAGAAGACCGTTCTTCTTGTTCCAGAGACACAAATGTCAGTGGGTCCAATCGGCAAGCCTTCTACCTCAAGATCATTTTCTCTGACCAAGGTGTTCTCCTCGTCAATGGCTAAAGGCACAAACTCTATGCCAGTAACACCTGTTGCAAACTCAGGCGTTGAATCTTTACAGGGAAGACATCTTCAGGATCACTCTGATTTTTCTGTGAGTGAGTGTGTGTCTCTCTCTCTCTCTCTCTCTCACACACACACACACACACAACGACACACACACACACTATAGAGAATACAAGCACTAGACTTGCTGAAAGAGGACATTTGTTTCACAGAAGCAAGCAGATCAGAATCATATATCACGCTCCTTTTCAGTTCCTGTTAATGTCAAAACAATGGCGAGTTTAAGGAGAATAGATTCGTCAGGAGGTCTGATTCGTGTAATTTCAACTCCTCGTCCTGTAATGGTTGACGGAGAATCGCCAGAAGACATTTCTGCAGCAGCTACTGGTAAAATGCCAATTTATTTTCATGAAGTTAGACATCAAATATTTTGTTTTAACTATTTAATATTTTCATGTGATATCTGTTAGTGTAGAGTGTACCCGTGGATGTGTTCTTTCTGGTATTGAATTGCTATGTACACCATGGAGTTCAATATTATGTTTTTATCTTTATCTTTTCTCTCCTCTTTTTATCTAGGTGTTATAGCAAAGTTAAATAAATAATTTTAGTTTTGGTAGACTAAGTTCTAAGTACTCTCTTATGATTGATGTATACGCAGCGACTGAAGAAGCCACTGAAGATATCCCCGAAGAAGAAGCAGTGTGCAGAATTTGTTTTGTTGAACTCTGTGAAGGGGGTGAAACCCTTAAATTGGAGTGTAGCTGCAGAGGTGAACTTGCACTAGCCCACCAAGAATGTGCAGTGAAGTGGTTCAGTATAAAGGGTAACAGGACATGTGATGTTTGCAAGCAAGAAGTAAAAAACCTACCTGTAACATTATTGCGAATAGAGAGTATACAGCAGCAGATTGTTAGTAGACAGACGGCGATTGTGGCACCACAGAGGGAAGTTCCTCGATACAGGTAAGTTCCGCATTACTAATTTGTAGATGTATAAATTTCTACTTGAGATATATATCTTTCTAAATGAATTTGTTGGCATGGGGCTTAGCTACAAGAGTACAAGACATCTTATCTTGATAGCTTCATCTCATGCATGCCAGGGTCTGGCAGGACGTTCCGGTTCTTGTCATGGTCAGCATGTTGGCGTATTTCTGCTTTCTGGAGCAGCTGCTGGTAAATAACTTTTCTAGTGCTTTTATTATACCTGCAGGGTATCTAGAAACCATCATTTAATTCCAGATTTAGACGAATAATAAACTTGATGAATACTGAATTCCTGCTGGTATATACTATGGAATTCTCTCTTTAAAAGGTGATGATTCACTATAGCAGTTATGCTTAGAATTAGAGTTTTATTTTGGGTAGATGCATATTAGATCGTTCAACCATCTGGTCTGATTGAGCTTGCAACTATGCTGTTGCTTCATTTATAGGATAGTAGTATAGTACAAGTCTCATAGTAGGTGAATGGAACTCTATTAAATGCAATCATCCATAATGTGAGGTCTGGCGTTCTCATTAAAAGCCTCATGCATCTGTCATTCTACTGTTTAAATCAGTTCCTATTTTTTCCCCTTTAGGCTCTTTGTGATTGATGTGTGATATGCAAACAGGTTTCAGATCTGCGGTCTCGTGCTCTAGCTATCTCTTTGCCATTTTCCTGTGTTTTGGGTCTACTATCAGCCATGATAGCTTCTACAATGGGTAAGTCATCACTCGACTTCTTTTGACCTTTCATGTCATCCTACGACCTCCAAAGTTCAAGTCAAAACAGGGGAACTTAATTTGTAATTTTGTCAAAGAATTTGTACACATCATTTTTTGTAATGAAATCAACTACTGGATCCTTAATTCTGCAATTTTACATCTCGCTCTTTGTTGCTTTTGAGAAATGAAGTTTGTTTTCTCTAGTTTTTGGCCATCTACTTAAAAGTATTTCTATGCATCTGCCTTATGTCCGGATCCAAGTATTTTTCTCTTGTTCTGTCTTTTTGTTAAAGGTGGTTATGTATATTGATTTCATCTCTTGGTTTGCGTGTGTAGTTTGTGGGAAAATTCAGTCTCACAAAATTCAACTTAAAGATTCATAAAATGTTTATGTTTCAGTGAGCAAGAGCTACATTTGGGCTTATGCTTCGTTCCAATTTGCCATCGTTATCCTTTTTGCTCATATCTTTTATACTGTAGTAAGTAGGATCAGTTTCTTCCCCTATTTTTCATGTTACTTGGTTGTTCAGGGAGTCACGAGAGATAAGAAAGATTCACACTTCCTTTTTACGGAATTTTACAGCTTAATGTGAACCCGATTCTCTCAGTCCTCCTTTCCTCGTTCACTGGTTTTGGAATTGCAATCAGCACGAATTCTCTGCTTGTGGAGTATCTAAGATGGAGAACCAGCAGAAATTCACAATCTGCTCATCAACAAAACCAAAGAGGAGTACAGCGTCAGCATCAGTATCATCATCATCAACAACAGCAGCAGCAACAACAACAGCAGCAACAACAGGAACAGCAGCAGCAACAACAACAGCAGCAACAAATAGAGGATATTGAAACTGGGACAATAGATAGACCTAGCCGGAGTCTAGAAACCTGACCAGGAAACATAAATGCCGAGAGATGGTAGAGCAGTCTTCTCATCTGCAAAACTGGTATGCTGTTCCCAAAACTTCAAACAATTGTATTTATATATGGATAGATAGACTGGTAGAGAGGACCATCGAGTGAATGCATGATAAATACCTGAACAAAAAGTGGTAGAAGAAAACCAAAATATAATGTTCCTGTAATCTTAGACGATAGGGAGGAAAAACTGTTTTCAATGTTACCTCATCAAACTAATGTTCGTTAATTTCATTCTTCTTATTGCAGAGAAGAGTAATTTTCCTTGACATTCTGCTGAGATTCGGCTATTGTTAAAGAGTATAAAACAAAACAAGAAAAAAAGTAAAAAAAGAAAAGAAAAAAGAAGAAGGTGATTGTAAAGGAATGAGAATAGTAAAGAAAACAAGTGTGAATTATTACATCTTTTGTATAAGCAATTTCATACAAGGTATTTGAGAAATCCCTGGTTTCGTTCATATATACAAGAACGAACCCTACTGAGAAAAATGGCAGGGTGTCTATCTTCTATGTTTACATTAACCACCTGATCAAATGCCCATCTGAAAACATAAATCCTTTTTGCCAGATTGCCAAGATAGATAACAGATAACAGCAGTACTACCAGACGAGGCTTTAGAGTAGATGAATAATCCAGCAGCACTTACTAGTTGCAATCAAGAATCTTTAATTGGCAATCAAAAGTAACTCACTTATCTGATATATTACTGAGATTGTATTGTCCGCACAAGCTCCATTAAATTGGCCAGTATATGTCGTGGTCCCAAACTCTCGACGCCTATAAAATTTAATATCTGCTCTAAATCCTGAAGGAAAGAGGAAAAATGTTAACCATAGCAAGAGCTAGGGATCTACTACAATGCATCAGGGAACCAGCATAGTGGATTTTAATACTGTATACCTAAAAGTAAATAAAAATGCAAAGAAAGAAAAACACACCTTATTCAACAAGAATATGGCATAAGCTGCTCTGGTGGTGTCTTGTCCTTCTAGAAAAAGAGGAAACTCAGTAGGTTTCGAATTAGAAAGTAAGGCAGAGCCTGATGTTGTAGTAGATGTCAACAGCTCAACTGAAGGGGCATAGTCATGAATGTACGAATGTGAACCTCCGAAGCGCAAAGGGTATCGCAGCGGAACCTCTAAATAAGAAGCTATAAGCGAAGCAACCTAGAAAAATCAAGCAAGAATGGGTAAGCGGACAATGTAAAATGCACAACCACTCCAATGAATGAAAATGAAATGAAGAGATTGTCAACTAAGGTATTTAACATAAAGATAGAATCTGATGTCAGTTGCACAATTTTTTTTCGAAATAGCATCAACCAAGTATAATTGAAACCTTAATGTAATGTATCAGTTTATAACATCAAATGATACTCTGAGATGATATGAAATAGCTTACATGTGCAACATATCCTAGTGCAGTAGCAGACTTCTGAACTTCCTTCTTATCGCCAAAAAAACTCGTCTTCTTTAAAGATAGTCCACTCACTGCCAGACCTGAAATGGTCAAAGTCCCTGGCTTAAAAGATTTAGAGCCAACAGGATTCCCTGCAACAATTGTTACTTTTAAGTTTTAATAGCCATGAGAGGTAACATAACATTTATATACGAACTTAACTGGTGGAAAGATCTCTACTAAACCATGTATAGCTTTGCTAGTAATAAGACGTTCTAACACTAGTTTGATATAATCTTATGACCAGCTTCTATGATATACATAAAGATTAGCCGTTTTTTACCTTTTGGCTAGATAAGTTTAGAACAATTATGGTGTTCACTGGAGAGCCTAAAAACATAATCACGAGGACATAATATATCTACTATTTGCATGGAATAACCAAGATAAATGATAACTACCTGTTGATCAATTTATATACAATCGATAATTCCATGACGTTGAAAGCTAAAATTACGCTTATTAGGTTAGCGATTGAGACACTAGGTCTACTCTTATTAGGTTAGGGATTCAGACACTAGGTCTTGGTTTTTGTATGACAAAAGACTATAAAGGACAAAATGATGAGTGAAGAGAAAAGATGTGTTTATTTTACACATATTTAGGGGAGGTTCAACAATTAATCACTTTTCTCTATTATTTCTTCAAATATTATAGCAAAAGATACCTTCAATGTACTAGTATATTACCTATTCGACTATTCGTAGAAGATGAATTGAGCTTTTCCCCGTTTGTCAATACAGCTGACGCTTTTACAGGATATAAAAATGAAACTTGTGCAACCATATATTGTTGTCTCATCTGCAGCATCTTCTGCAGGTTTTTTAAACGGACATGACCCCTTTCTCCTGACAGTAACCTATATGCTTCCTGCAGTTGACACTATGAGTGAGTTTACTAAAATATATTAAAACTATCATGAATAAATGAATGGCTATTCTATTTCTTAAAACTGACTTCTGACAAAAATGTTAGGTTTTATCTATAAGAAAGACTAATCATCACATATATAATTCTATGCACTTTTATACCATTAAAGACATCTCTGCTTCAGGAAAAACAATGCATCCATACAATGTTGGAGCTAGTTGTGCTATTTAATCAAATACGAAACAAAATACTACCAGAGAATCCGAGATTCCAAAATCCTAATGTCTTATACGCATATATCATTTATCATATTGACTCTGCTTGGTGTCAGGGGAAAATTATGCCATTGCTATAAGATACTTTAATTTGTTAGGGAGCAAGTGTTGGAATTAATTTTTTGCATGAGCCTTCAAAATATAAGGCGAATAACAGTGGAAACAATTTCACCACTTGTAGAAATGCAAAATTTCACCAACCTTTCACCTCTATAATGGAATGGTGTTCAAACTTCAAAATGCAAATTGTAACCAAAGCTTCCGCCGATATTAAACATATACAATGCACAATTATAATCTTAGTTATGACATGAATATTGAACTAAATGGCCATCAATTTTTTGTTTTATTTTTCAGTATTACTTGCCAACCGCAGGAAACTAGCGACACTGACTGACCCCCTTGCTGAATTCAGTATAAATGCAAAAAAATGTATCAACCCCATGAACAAAAACTATCAGAAAAACTTGAAATGTTGATGCTAAATACCTGCAACTGATTGCTAGACACAGAAAGACCTTTCCCAGCAACCAATAATGATTTAATTGAAACAATAAGTTGCTCTTTTTGACTTCTCACATCATCAGCTACAACATTTGACCTAGTTAATGAATTTCCCATCACCAATCTTTTTGCCTCTAATTTTTGTTTCATCACTTCTAACTCATTAGACCTATTCAATTGTTCAGCTCTAACCTGATCACCATAACCAGAGAACAATCAAAATAAAGACAAACCCCTAATTTGGATCTATTAATTAAACTATTAACATAATTAGTACCTGCATAAGTGATTCAAGCTTTTGCTGAAGCAAATCCTTCTTTTTTTTAGATTTTTTAAAAGCAGAAGAAAGACTCCATAATCTAGCTAGTTCTTGTTCGAAATCTTCCCATTCTATTACTTTGACGTCTCCATTTGAAGATACTGATACTTTCTTCTCTGATTCCATTGATAAATTTAAACTTCAAATTAAGCAATGTAAGATCATTAATCGAAGACCTCATCGTCTCTCTGAATCATAAATTTTTAGGGTTTCTTGATCATCGAAATTGAATTTTCTTTAAGAAAACTGGTGGAATTGCACGCGCTGTGCGCCTGCTGCTTGAAACTAAATGTTCAACGATCCAAAAAAACCAAGGAATTATCGTCCAGTCCCTTTCAGATTGCTGGCTATATTTAAATGGCGTGATCTACTGCATTCCCTGAACCATGTTGTGACGATTTATAAGAACAAAGCCAGAGTTTATGTAATTTATGAAATACAATCAGCAAGTGTACGCTCATATGAATATGTGTTTATGAGAAGTTTGAACATGATCAGGAATTAAAACCGTCGTCTACTTTATCTAAGTTCCAGTTCCACAATAAACATATATCTCTATTAAAAGAGTGGACATATAAAATGATTTCTTAATCTCTGCAAAGCACCAGAGAATTTCATTGATTCAGCATATCTATGGCAAGGCACAAACAAATATTAACTCCCAACAGACTAACAAATCAAGAGTGATGCTGCTCAGAATCACTACAATCGACACTAATGGAAGTAAGTGAAATATATAGATGCATATACCTCAACAACAGTCAGACACCGAGTCCTGGATTAACTTGAAAGGCGAGATGACCAGCATCTATCTATTTGACCAAAACCTCCCTTACTAAGCTTTCTGTCAATTTTTGTACGCCCTCAAACCCACCTGCCAAGATCTGCAGCAAAGAACCCAAAAGGTATAAAGAAAACGGTGGTGCAAATGCACACAACTAATTTCTTAGGTCTACACAATAACATAAGCCCTTGTTAAATCTATGTTTAGACAGAATACATGAACATGGATAAACATATGCAATGTAGTTTGTTTTCACTTATCATCACTTGATTTTCATCTCTAACTAGTTGAATTGTGGTAGATACTAGTTTCATTTGCTTATAACTTGTTAAATTTATCTCCAGACATTCTACATGGATAACATATGTACTTGTCTTTCCCTATTACCATCACTTGTTTCTGTTTCATCCCCATACGCATTTCCGCAAACTACAAGCATTTCAATGTTTTTCATGGTAAACCCCTCTCTTGCTATCTCCTTAACCACTTGTACCTGTAAACTTACTAATTTGTAAGAATTAACATAACATAAGGCAGCAATTTGTAATTAATCGCAACAAACTCCAAACTCGCAAATATACTGTAAGATTGATATGATACCAAGAAAATTATGACCAAATTAAACAGTAATATTCCCTTGGGCATTCATTCAAACAACCAATGTTCACAACCTTAAACCCTTGATCAAAGACTCACCAACTTCATCTAAAATGGATTTAGTTGGTAAAAAAATTGATAATCTTCGAAGAAAGTGGCCTCTCTCTAAATAACTTTGAAAAAATTGGAAAATATTCAAAACCCCAAATCTGTAACTTGTACTGTTATACATTAAGAATAAACGAAATAAAAACCTAAAATAAAGTTGTGCAGCATTTCCTTACCTATTGTTTGTAGTAACCAATTAGGATGTTCTCAAGGTAGCAGAACAATTCGAATAATGGGAGAAATCACTGCAATATTTTCCACAAACAGTTAAAAGATGATAATTTGATGTAAAGTTAGGTTAGATAATTTGATTAGAAAGAGTGAAACCCGAGATTTCAATTGCAAATTGGGGTTGGGTTTAAAATATTGAAACAAGGGTTTCCACAAGAAACGATTTGATTTGAGGTCAGGTTTTCTGAGTGGATCGATTTGGGGACGAAGAAGAAAGAAAAAGAAGTCGAGAAAACACCAAGTTTATTTTTGAAGACTGATACAGGGGCTCCAGTATCATGGAGGGGTTCCTCTAGGAGGCAAGGTGACCCAATTTTCTGTTAAAGGATGTCCTAGGGGTAAAGTTAAATATCCATTTTATCTTTTTCAATAATAAAAAGATAAATTTATCATTTAATTAAAAATTTTCTCTATATCTTCTCCGTATCCAATAATACAGTTAAATCTCCTTCATATTTTCTCCTTCTCCGTTTTAATTAAATTTCTCCATCGAATCAAAATTTTATCGCCGATTAAACTCCCAATTTCGTGATGAAGAATACTAATAAATGTGTAGAAAGTAGTAGTGATGACAATCTGGATAAAACTAAACAAGCTAATGAGAATTTTGGGTTACAGAGGGAATTTACGGTTGGGTTCGAAAGAAAAACCAAACCGTAACTGGTTTGCTCTTCATATTACGGTTGGGTTCGAATGGAAACCCAACCGTAACTAATTTGTTCTTCATATTACGGTTGGGTTATTAAACAAACCCAACCTTAACTTCAAATGTAGGAGATGAAGATTCAATTAAGATTTACGGTTAGGTTTTCAACCAAACCAAACCCAACTGTAACTAATCTTTAAACCTCAATTGTAAAATTAGATAAATAGATTTCAAGATTTTTCATTTCTATCTTGTATATAATTGAAAGACGAAGATAACCCAAAAAAATGAGGTCAATCGGAAATCGTATGAAGGAGTTATGATCAAAACGATGAAAACCTAACCGTAAATCTTAATTGAATCTTCATCTCCTACATAGTTACGGTTGGGTTTGTTTAATAACCCAACCGTAATAATATGAAGAACAAATTAGTTACTGTTGGGTTTGGTTGAAAACCCAACCGTAAATCTGGGGTGTTTTTGGTGTTACGGTTGGGTTCTACATGAAACCCAACCGTAAATTTCTCTGAATAACAAAAAATCTATCTTTCAAATCGTGATTTCATCAAATTTGAGCCATAAAAAGATCATGAGTTTAAGCTAGAGGTATACTCAATGCTACTATGGTTGATTGAATCAAAATTTAGGGTTTAAAAAAAAACGACAAAATTTTCTTAAATTTCATCTAGTTTTTCTTCCCACAAATTCAAAAATATATATTTGAATTCAGTTTTTTAAGTAAAAGATTATGTTTAATTAATCATGATTAGCTTAATTTATTAATTAATTAGTGTAATTAAGATTAACTAACCAGGGATGGTTTAGACATTGTAAAAATATTATGGATAAGGGGTTTTTGAGTTTTACTTCAAAATGTTTCTATTTCGTCTTATTATAGGAGCCCCTCCAGGATTTTGGAGCCCTTATATCAAGCTTCTTATTTTCCCCTTGGGATGTTTGCTACGATTTTTTTTTCCTAAACGAAGGCCTTTAATAAAGCTAAAGACTAGCGTATTAAATTAAAGAATAGCTACCGAATCACAAGATCGAGGTTGAAATAAGAAAATACACACAATTAACAACGAGGAAAAATAATAAATATTTTTAAAATTAACATCCGTCTTTTGATCACCTTCAAACTTTTTTTAAAAAAATTGGTCGGTTAAGATCTTAGCATCGAATACGATGATAACATAAATAATTTTAAAAAATACATTTAATAAGTTAGTTTTTAACTAAATTATATCCAAAAATCAAAAAATAATCTCCTAACATAATTTTAAAATTTATAAAAATAAAAAAAATACAATTATTTTATAATATAATTTTTTTTTATTGCTTCTAGCTTCTGGAGAATTAGATCCAACACCCTATTAACAAAGTTGGGATGGTTTTTGGTGTTTGGTGAAATATTGGGTTGGCAATAATAATTTGACAAAATCAATTGACTTTGACTGTAAAGAATAAGACAAACTACACATTTTCTTAGGAGTATCATCATCCATTTGGTCCTACGCAAGATTAGTGATTTTTGATTAAAAAATAAAAAAAAATGAAATGCAAAAGAAAACCTGAAGAAGAAAATATTTAGGATTGAAGAAGAAAATATTTAGGATTCAATTAGAATCAGAATCCACATTTTAATTCTTCCATTAATCAAACGAATATCTGTCTGTCTCCTTCTTCTTCTTCTTCTTCTCAATCGATCTTGTTGTTGATTTTCTTCTTGATTTTACGGAATGGCGAACGATGAGGATAATAGTAACGAATCTCCTCCTCCTCCTCCGCAGAAACATCTTCGTTTTTGCTTATTACATTACTGGTCAGGGATTTGGTCATGCTACTCGTGCAGTTGAGGTACTTATCTGACCGACTCTTTGATCTGGACTCTTCTTGTTTTGATGATCACATAATGTCTGAGGTTTTGGTTTCAATTTCTTCTTCTTTTAGCATTTCTGTTTGTTAATTTTAGTTGATTTTGAGATTACGATGGTTTTTTGAGTTAATTTTGAGATTTTGATTGATTTATAGGAAGTGGTTTATGATTTTGTTATTGTTGATCTGTATTGTTCATGCTTTTGAACACATAATGTGTGAGGTCTTGAGGTTTTTGAATAGTACTTGGGTGGATTCTGAGGATTTTTGATGGAGTTTGTGAGATTATTATGGATTTTGATGGTTTTTAGTTGAATTTGGGATTTTCATTGATTACTAGGAAGTAGTTTATGGTTTTGATATTGAAATTTCGTGGAGGATTAGTTTGTTTGTTGTGGACATTGTTCTGAGAAGTAGAAAGAAAGAAATAAAGAAAGAATGCTTTATGGACCGAGATAATATAATTTTTGAGATTATAGTTGAGATTCATAACTAGTTAGGATGGAATTTGTTTTGTTCGTAAAATGGTAGTGTGGAATGAATGCTATTGTAGTTTTGGTTGTTGGGAAAATGCAGGTTGTTCGACATCTTATTGCAGCTGGGCATGATGTGTATGTGGTCACTGGTGCTCCAGATTTTGTTTTCACTTCTGAAATAAAATCTTCCAAACTCTTCATTCGGAAGGTCTTGTTAGATTGTGGAGCTGTTCAAGCAGATGCATTGTCAGTGGATCACCTGGCTTTGCTAGAGAAGGTACAAATAAAATACTACTTGAGTGACTACAGAAGTATGACTAGGATTTTGCCAGAATTTGCTGTTAATCACCTGAAAATTTTGTTGCCATCAATTTTTATTTTATTTTATGATTACCAGGCCTTGTGCATATTTCAATCTTGAATTTAACTTTATCCTGTTTTTCTTAGCTAGTTTATATTCTCTGTTTTTTGGTACTGTAGTATTCACAGACTGCTGTTGTGCCTCGGGCATCTATCTTGGCAACAGAAGTAGAGTGGCTTACCTCAATCAACGCTGATTTAGTGGTACATGGATGGTTCTTATTTATTTTGTTTCAAAAAATTAGCAATGTCAGAATTTTGCATTTGCTCCTTGTTGCTTAACAGTGTGAATCTTTCAATAGTGCATGCTTTCTTTTAGTTGACTACGAATGCATTTTTCTGGGTTTATATTCCCATGTTACTTGAGCATGATTTCTTTGGTGTTCTTCGGAAATAGGTGTCGGATGTTGTTCCTATTGCATGTCGGGCAGCGGCAGATGCTGGAATTCGCTCGCTAAAGAAGGAGTATTTACCGTCTGGTTGGCTGTGTCTGGTACTTTTGTTGGCCGAACTATCCTTTTGATCTGTTTTAGGCACATAAGTGTTTTTCCTGACTTGAATTTTAGCATAATATACTTAATCTATTCTAATTCAGGTATGTGGTGCATCTGACAACCAAGAACTTCCTCCAAATTTTATAAAGCTCAAAAGAGATGTATACACACCAGATGTGATGGCAGCATGTGACTGTATGATCGGTATTGGATTAAGTTTAGTTGAAAATTTAAGTTTTGGTTTCTGTTGGTCTAATAATTAGAATCAGATACTTAGTTATATTCTGTTTCAGGAAAGATTGGGTACGGAACAGTAAGTGAGGCTCTGTCATACAAGTTGGCTTCTGTATTTGTACGGAGAGACTTCTTTAACGAAGAACCGTTCGTTAGAAATATGCTTGAGGAATACAAGTCACTTGCTGGTACTTTTGCTCTTTACCCATTTATCACTATAATAGTTGGGATATATGAGTTGGTGTAGATGACATGATTTTTTTTAATAGTATTACCAGAACGGTGTTGAAATGATTAGGAGGGATTTACTCACTGGCCGCTGGGCACCCTACCTTCAGCGTGCAATTAGTTTGAAACCCTGCTATGAAGGAGGGGTTGATGGTGGCAAGGTATTACTTGCTTTTCTTGATAAACTATTTAAGAAATACATGACACCTTTGTGCATTTGCATTTCACTTATACAATTTATCAGGAGTCAATTTGTCTCTGTTCGTTCAGCCTTTTAATAATATCCATGTTTAGAAATTAACTTGCGATTTGATCGATCATTTTTTTCCAGTTGATGTATCTTGGACTCCAAGTTCTCACCAATGTATTATTAATTTATTATCTGAATAATAATTACCTATTTCTGTTGTTTTAACTGATAGTCGCCTTGTTGATAATTCAGATGGCTGCTCGCATACTACAGGATACTGCTATTGGAAAGAATTATACTCCACAGAAGGTAAATCTAGTTTGACCATCTTAATTTAAATTTGTAATTTGTAACAGAATCATGCATTTACAGTTTTGAATATTTATAATCTCATCTATTTCTGGAAAAAGATTTGTTTGAGATCAGCTGCCCCACTTATCTGGTCAGCCATCTAATTACATTTGGACAATCTTTCCTTACCTAAGAGGATGTGATTTTATTATACTTTATTCCCTTGTCCAAAATGTAGTTTAATGGGGCCAGCAGATTGCGTGATGCCATAGTCCTTGGGTATCAATTACAACGAGCACCTGGTAGAGATGCAGATATTCCAGAGTTGTATTCTGTAGCTGAACATGAACTAGGTCTGCGCAACTCATTTTCGAGTGCTGAAATGAATAAAAAAAGCTCTTCCGAAATATCGTGAGTTTGACTGGCTTTAATCCTCAATTGATATGTTGGTGCTTTTCAGTTATATATTTATGTACATGTCTGTCTTCCTGTTTCTGTGCTAGATGTGTTGAAGAATTTGAGATTCTTCATGGAGATCATCATGGTCTTCCGGACACAATAAATTTCTTGAGGAGTTTGGCAGAGCTGGATATTGAACATGATTCTGGACATAGTACCGAGAAGCATAAAATGCGGGAGCAAATTGCAGCTGCTGGTCTTTTTAACTGGGAGGTCGTATTCAATGCTTTTAGTATCAGTGTATTGTTTTGTTTTGGGATTGGTTAGTCACTGCAGAAGGAAGCACCCATATGAAATACAGGATTAACAAATTATAAATTTCTTGTTGTAATAATAAATGTTATTGTTTACTTAATATTCAACTGAATCCTTTTTGTCTACAGCAAATCCAATTTATGAAATTGAGATTGAAAGTTAGTTCGTTCATGGAAGGAAGTTTCATAGGCATAATGTCCGTCTTTTTTACGGGTCCTGCAGGATGAGATATTTGTTGCCAGAGCACCTGGGAGGTTGGATGTCATGGGAGGAATTGCAGACTATTCAGGAAGCCTTGTATTACAGGTAATTAGTGCTTCTGCTGAAATGTGTTATTGTGGTAGAGGTCTTCTTTTATCAAATAAAAAAACACAATGTTTCATGTTCGTATAGAAAATCAGTTTATTAATTAATTTCAGCAGTAAAGTGACATCATTTAGTAATCTGTGCAAGTAAAAAGCATGAAAAGGGAGTAAAACATCTATTTGGAGAAGGTAGGAGCCAAACAAAGGGGTTTTCTGCAGAATCCTTATTAGTGGAATTTATTTCTTAGTTTGGGGTTTAGCATGTAATGTCATCTTTTTGTGTGTGTGTTTTGTTTGATGCAAAGGAAATAGCTCCCTCCGATTTAAAATAGCCGAATAATTAGTTAAGGAAACATTTTGGTTAAATCTCATTGCGAATATTATTTCACTTGTATAGATGCCCATTAGAGAAGCTTGCCATGTTGCCATCCAGAGAAGTCACCCAAGCAAGCAGAATCTGTGGAAGCATGCCCAAGCTCGGCAACTTACAAAAGGACAAGAGTCCACTCCTGTGCTGCAAATTGTATGTCATTAGCCTGGTTGATCAATTTTCTTTATATTTTTTTTTTGAAGCAGAATTTTCTTTATATAGTTGTAAATCAAACATTATTTTGTTTTCTTGTATGATTTTGTTAACCTTTCCCAAAATATAAAAATGAAAAATGTTCTCATGTCTTACTTCCGCAATGTGTATGTACATAATAATGTATTAAATCTAATTGAACATTTGTTCTTTCAAAATTTGACCAATTCAGGTTTCATATGGGTCAGAATTGAGTAATCGTGGACCAACCTTTGACATGGACTTATCTGATTTTATGGATGGTGAGCAGCAATTTCTTATGAAGCGGCCAACAGATTCTTTGCCAAAGATCCATCACAGAAGTGGGTCATCCTTGTTTCTTCTTTCTTTCATGTCCATATAATATATATTTGTGTTCCCCTATAAATACTCTATTATTAAAACAAGTCCTGTTATAGTTGGGCAGCATATGTTGCAGGGACTGTTCTTGTTTTGATAACTGAATTGGGTGTACGGTTTGACGATGGTATCAGTATATTGGTAAATCACTCCCTCATGTTCACAGTTCATGGGTTTCCTAGTACACAGGATATTTGGATTAACATAATTCTTATTTTCCTCAATAACTAATAAACTTCTACTGCATGTCAATCTTAATATTTTTTTAGCTAATGAGTATATTATGTATTTATATAAATTTAAGTGATGAGTATATTATACAACTTGTATTGTATTTGTTTTCATTTTTCAGCTAGATGCCATCTTGTTATTGGTTGTTTGGAAATAAAGAAAATATATTTGATGCTAGCTGCTGCCATTGTGCATGATTGAATATGAATTCCTGCTCTTTGATTGTTATCAGCGTGGTCATGCAGGTTTCTTCTGCTGTGCCGGAAGGGAAAGGAATATCTTCTTCTGCTGCAGTGGAGGTTGCTACCATGTCGGATTGCTGCTGTCCATGGTTACTTCTATTTTCCCTTCTTCAGGCCATGTGATTTTTAATTTTGTGAGATGCACTGTTTTATATGTAGCTTAGAATTTTGAGATATATGCTAGTTACACACTCCAAGCGAGTGTCTAGGTTTACGTGAATTAATTCTCACCCAGACGCATGAAAGCTTAAACGCTCAGCATTTGATTCTCAACATTTAATGTAAAGAAATGACATCCTTAGTCAAATTTGATTAAGGTACACACTGAGTTAGGTTTGCAACATCTACTGGATAATCTGATGCAGGAGCATCCTTTCCTGGAGTGGCTGTCCCTGTGGGCTATGAAACCAAGGGATTGATATGGCCTTTCCCATCAGTTGTGGCTCTTGGGGGAGATAGTGCAGTCCCCCTTCATTAAAATGTTTACTAATCCTAAGCATGATTTTAAATATGTGAATATTTTCGACTGAGAGGGCATCTTATCATTGCAGGGCTAGATATAAAAGCAAGAGATCTCGCGTTGCTCTGTCAAAAAGGCATGTTCACATTCATTATATTAGTTTTGAACGTCTATAATTCTTTTTTACTTTTTACAGTTACATTTGGAACTTGTATGGAGTGTAACCATCTCAGCAATATTTGATAGGTGGAGAATCATGTGGTTGGAGCTCCTTGTGGAGTGATGGATCAGATGGCATCTGCATGCGGGGAATCTAACAAACTTCTTGCTATGGTTTGCCAGGTAGGTTTTTGGTACACTGAAGTGTTTTTTATTTGTTGTTGATCCAGCATTGTAATTCAACTTGTATTCCTGTAGCCAGCTGAGGTTCTTGGACTTGTGACGATCCCTACCCATATACGATTCTGGGGTATTGATATAGGAATTCGACACAGGTATAGTTGTGATCATGTCTCGGTTTCAGGTTTATTTTGTGATACCTTAATGATCTTTGTTGTGGATCAATTTTTATGTTCACCTAATAAGTACAGTAATCATTAACCAAGATTTGGACATAGGGATGGATGTTTTATTGCATACTTCGATATCATATTTGTTCCTGAGAAGTTCTCTGTTTGATTCTTGATAATTGGAAAAGATTTCTCTAGTTATATTATCCTAGCCGTGATATTTTATTCGTGAACTCTGTGAACCCACCATGTACCTTCCTGTTCCAGCTTTAATATGGTGTTATTTTCTGTGTTGGTGGTGCAGACTATGGATCTGTGAGAATAGGTGCCTTTATGGGTCGTAAGATCATTAAGTCCATTGCATCTGCCTCATTGTCTAATTCATCATCCAGTGCTAATACACCAGAGCAAGTAAATGAACTCGAAGAAGACAGTAACGAACTACGTGAAGCTGAAGCTTCCCTTGATTACCTATGTAATCTTTCGCCTCATAGGTAAGTTTCTTGGGGCACACAATTCAATAATTATTTCTCTCTTTACGCCGTTCAGAAGTTTGTAACTACATCTTTTACTGCAGATATGAAGCTTTGTATGAAAAGAATCTATACTTGGGGAAACATTCTTGGAAACCTACCTTGACCACGATGATCGAGTAACAACTATTGATCACAAGCGTAGTTATGCAGTTAAAGCACCGGCCAGACACCCAATCTATGAGAATTTCCGTGTCAAGGTTAGTTGTTATATTTGACTCTCGGACAAACGGTTTTGCCTTTTCTTGTTATTGAGTATCTTAGTTTTAAGTCTAATCTGAATAAGAAGAAGGATAGATCCTCCCTTGGCATCTCAGAGCATCACCATTGGAACTTCTTCCATACATGAAATAATCTGATCAAATTGGTAATTCGTAATTATTTGATTTCAGGCTTTTAAAGCACTACTAACAGCTGTCTCATCTAATGATCAATTTTCCGCTCTTGGAGAACTCATGTACCAGGTATCTATGCAGTTTTAAGCTCCAAGCTTTATGCAGTTAAATTGTGTAGTTCCAAATCGTGTTTCTAAAGAGTGCCACCACTAGTAGTTTGGATTTGTGGACTAATATTTTTTGTATCCCCTTCTATATTTACAGTGTCACTATAGTTATAGTGCTTGTGGACTTGGATCTGATGGAACGGATAGACTAGTAAAATTGGTGCAGGAAATGCAACACTGTAAAGTGTCTAAATCTGAAAATGGAGCTCTGTTTGGAGCCAAGATTACTGGTGGAGGCTCGGGGGGTTCCGTTTGCATAGTAGGAAGAAACTGCCTACGTAGTAGCGAACAGATTCTAGAGGTAACTTTCTGAAACCTCGGTTATGAACAAAATACATTTTAAGACCTGATTTGGTTCACAAATGGGGTAGGATTCATCGTGTTTAAAAGATGGGCTACTAACAAAATAGACCAGCATATCAACACCTCAAAGTTTTCCAACTGTTCTTGGACTCATAGCCAACTTGTTTTAGATAGTAAAAATATCAACATATTCTTTATCTTGTTTGTTTGGTTGTTATAGTCATTCTAACACTGCAAAATCTGATGGTGACCTGACTTGTCACGTCCAATTTGCTTCTAACTAGCCAAAACCATTTGTTTGCTGCCTTCGAATAGAAATTTGTGCGTTGCGTCCATGCTAAATCCCCTTCTGAAGTAGAGATTGTTATTCAATTTCATTAATGTACCTAATTGATCTTGTCATGATACTAAATTGCAGATTCAGCAAAAGTACAAAGCTGCCACAGGATTCATGCCATTTGTTTTCGAAGGTTCTTCTCCAGGTACTCGAGAGTTTGGGTATCCGAAAATTCGTCGTCGTTTTCCACCAACAGAAGCCTAGTTCTTTTTCCCCTCTTTCTTTGACAATTAGACGCACTTTGAAATTTTGTTCCATAGTTTCCTATTCTTTATTAGTTGACCCTTCTCTTACACAATTGATAAACATTACAGAATAAGACGAAGTGTAGTAAAAATGAATTGAATGAAAGCTGATGTAGGGACTTCGTGGGTTGTGCTGGGCTGACACGTTTTACACTTCTAGAGTTCTAGTTAGTAGTATTTAATAAGTTAAATTTATTCATCTAAAAATTTAGCTTCCAATTAGTTTTTGTTTGGGCGGTAGACATTGGAATGGTTGTGTTTTTTTTAGTTTAATTAGTAACTGTTGTAAATAATTGCAGCAGGAAACTTTTTCTAGCTAGATTTTGGGTTCATGAATTATATGCATGAACATTTTCAGTTTTTGCAGAGGAATCATGAGGATCCAATGGGCTACAATTTCAGTAGTCTGTAGGCAATGGTGATTTTTTGCTTTTAACTTTGAACAATTCATTTTGGCGCATCTGTTTTTATTGGTTCTCATATACAAATATCTGTATATGAGATAACATTTGTGTGGTTGAAAAAGGTGATCATAAATGGATGGCCAGTAATAATGAGAAAAGTTGGGTGCAATCTAGAAGCCAATCAATGCAATCTCTGTAATGAGAAAGTTGGGTGCCACATGCAAGTGGTAAGGGAAGTTTATGAGGACTGGCCTACAATGACTTCAAAGAGAATACTTATTTCAGTCTATAAACAAATTCTACATTCTACATTGCTACATCTGCACTCTCTCTGAACAAACAATTTTATCTTCTTTCTTCTTTGCTACCACATCTTCATCAGTTCGTTATTGTTCTCTATCCATTTCATACTTTCATCATGGCTATGGAACAAATTCTAGTTAACGGTGTAACTGAGATCTTGAAACCATTGATCACTCTGATTTCTCAACAGATTACTCTGGCATGGGGTGTAAAAGACGACTTAAGAAAGCTTATGGATACACTCGAGTCAATTCAAGCTCTAATTACTTCTGCCGAGGAAAAACAAGTTAATAATGCCGCTGTAAGACTTTGGTTGAGAAGGCTTAAAGACGTTATTTATGATGTCGATGACGTTATGGATGAGTTCTCTTATGAAACCATGCGCCGTCATGTAGTGGGAAGCCAGCTTAAACAAAAAGTACGAGCTCTTGTTTCATCGTCCAATCCACTTGTATTCCGTTTCAAGATGGCTCGTAAAATACGAGCCATCAATAAAAAGTTAGATGAAATCCACAAAAACAGTGATAGGTATAAGTTTCAAAATACTAGTTCTGCCCAAGACAACCAAACTAGGGAGCAACGTAACCGTAACCGATTGACCTCATCCGTCGTAGACGATTCAATAATTAAAGGGAGGGAGGTTGCAAAATCAGACATAATAAAGATATTGATCGACAATTTGACACCATCAACATCATCTGGTATTTCTTCTCAGCCAAAGAACATTTCAACTTTATCCATAGTGGGTATGGGCGGATTGGGAAAGACTACAGTGGCTCAAATGGTCTATAAAGATGACTCCATAAACTTTGAGCCAAAAGCTTGGGTTTGTGTCTCCGATCCTTTTGATATTTTTAAGATTTTAAGAGATATCATCGAGTCAATTACCGAAAAAAAATGTGAGGATCCATCAAATGTTGACGTACTGGCAAAACAAGTCAAGGAAAAATTGATTGGTAAGAAATATTTGCTAGTACTTGACGATTTGTGGAATGATGATGTCGGAGAATGGGAAAAACTGACGAGTTACCTCATCTATGGCGGCATCGGCAGCAAGATATTAGTGACTACACGCAGTCAAAAAGTTGCATCTTCTGTTGGCGGTCCAGTTCATTATCTTGCGAAGTTATCAGATGATATTTGTTGGTCTATTATTGAGAGAAAAGTATTATCCCAGGGTGAAGCAGTACTGAATCCGGAAATGATAAAGATCGGCAAGGTTCTTGCAGAAAAATGCGATGGCTTACCGCTTGCGGCGAACTCTCTAGGAAGTTTAATGTGTTTGAAAAGAAACCAAAGTTATTGGTTATCAATCAGAAACAATAATGATTTATGGAGTACACCAGAACACAAAAAAGTCATTTCAATATTGAAATTGAGCTATGATAATCTATCGCCGCCTTTGAAACAATGTTTCTCGTATTGTTGTATCTTTCCTAAAGATTGGGTAATACATAGAGAAATGTTAATTCGATTATGGATGGCTGAAGGATTCCTTTTGCCATCTGGTGGAGGAGATGATATATCTTTTGAAGATGTAGGAAATGAGTATTTTGAATATTTGGTGTGGAGTTCTTTCTTCCAAGCTGTGGAGAAGGATGAAGAGTCGGGTGACATTCGGAAATGTAAGATGCATGATTTGGTGCATGATCTTGCGATGAGCGTTCTAGATTGTAATGAGTTTGGAATTGCAAAGGTAATAGATGGGAAGGAAGAAGTTTCTCAAGCTCGTCGTTTACAACTGCAATTTGATAAAGGGCCATCATCGGCATCTCCAAAAGTGTTGTCCAAGAAGTTGCGAACTATTACTGCTCTTAATCCAAAGAATTTTTCGCATGTAAATTCTTTCTTTCGTTATCGGCGCTTACGAATATTATGCCCGCTCAAGTATTGGGAAACATGCTCACTCTCTGGTGACCACGAATTTCGCCTCTTTGGACGGCAACCAGGGTTGCTTCTTGGATTTCTAAGCTGAAGCATCTGAGGTACCTTGACCTCTCTGGCTGTAAATTATCTCCTGAGATATCTTTAAATCATTCTTATAATCTGCAGACACTTGTATTGTATGGATGTAAGAACGTTCCAAGCTGGTTTCTTAGTAAACTTGGGTCTTTGAAGAAATTGAGGCATCTTGATATCTCGAGTTCGGATATTAAATGTATACCCGAAAGTATTGGTTCCTTGGAACATCTAAGTTGCCTTAATCTTTCATTTACACCAATCTCAAAGTTACCAGATTCAGTCACTAGTATCAGTAATTTAAGGACGTTGAATTTCGGAGGTTGTCATATTTTAAATGACTTACCTAGAGAGCTAGGAGCACTGACACGATTAAGGTGTCTTGATTTGACTTATACTTTCATCAAAGTATTGCCTGAATCATGCATTAGCAACCTTAGCAATTTGGAGATAGTGAAACTAGCAGATAAGTGTGAACTCCCTAAGGAAATTAAGAATTGGCCGAAATTGAGAATTTTCACCCATAAGAGATATAATGATGTAATGCCTAGAGGTATAGAAAGGCTCAGTTGTCTTGAAACATTAGATTACAATGTTAGAAATGAAACAGAGGTCTGTGGAAGTTCCAATTGCGGCATCGAGGAGTTAGGAGGCTTAAACTCCATTGAGGTATTAGGGATTAGAGAACTTAAGAATATTAGAGGTGGAAAACAAGGCGCAGAACAAGCAAAGTTAAAGGACAAGCAACATCTTCGAGAATTGCATCTCTATTGGGGTTCCACTGGTGGTGATGATGATGATGAAATGCGAAATAGCAGAGGTGTGAAGGATACTACGGTATTGGAGGGTCTCCAACCTCACTCAAATTTGAAGAAATTGATAGTACAAGGATTCTCAGGTGTAAAGCTTCCGAAGTGGGTGGGTTCATCTAATTACCTTCCGAAGTGGGTGGGTTCATCTAATTACCTTCCGAAGTGGGTGGGTTCACAAATGTAGGCAATGTTTAAAGTCTTGCACATCTATATGTATATATCTGAAGTTGAGTACACAGTGGAGAAACAAGAAACTACTCCAGTAATTGAACATTGTGTTCTTTTGATCAATTATTTTTGCTTCT
>JAJJMC010013980.1:0-73109 GCA_023531435.1 Papaver californicum | reverse complement strand
TCCAGTAATTGAACATTGTGTTCTTTTGATCAATTATTTTTGCTTCTCACAGAATGGACCCATGTTTATGTACTGACTAAACCAGATATGTGCTAAAGAGTAGACATTACTTAACCTATTTTCTGTCTATTTACGCATTTCTGTAGTGGTCTAGCATTGTATGTCTCACCATTTTTTGTATATCTATCAAATTCAGGTTCAATTCGGGTTCGACTCTTGCATTTGATCTGTTTATGTTCAAGTTATGAAGCGATGGCTATTTATTGGCATGTAGGCTCTTACAATTTTTATGAATTTTTGATTCTAACATGTTACTTATGAGGGTATATCCATGGCTTACATGTATGTGTATGATGTGCCTGTTTTGAGATATTAGGTCACCTCAAGCTTTAGAAAAACCTCAAGGATGTGTTTAAATGCTAGTTCTATGTCTCGATGAGACTGTTAACCGTGTTTATTTGTTATCTCATGACTGAACTGTTTGTGTTGTCATTTTGCAGGTAACAAAAAGAAGCATGTCATTACGTTCTGGAGCGGTTGTTTATGTTGTTGTTTTTGTGGTGGAGTTGATGGTGGTGCAATTTGTTGGTGCTGCTAATGTTTTGAAGTTTTGGAGTTGATAGTGGTAGTATACGAGGAGGTGCTGCAATTACTGGTGATTGCAGTTAGTGGTGACAGTGGTGGATGATAGGGATGCAAGCTTCTCAGGCCCAAGTTTGCCAACTCTTAAACAAGCCCAGTTAGAACAAGAGCATTGAGATTAGCAACCAGTTATGAATTCTTAATCAATATTCAAAGATCCTACTATTCATGCAACTTGATTAGGGATAATTAGTTTCTAATCATTTTTAAGTGAAAAATTGAAGGTTTTTCATAGATTTAGGTAAGGTTATTATTATAATCAAGGACAGAGATTATGTTAATTAATCTGACTGATTATGGATTGTAATTCAAGTGGTCCTAATCCTAGTTTACGTTAATTTCATATACTAATCCATATGTGATAATAATAATAAACATTTTAACAAAAAAAAAAATCTAACTTTTCTTGATTCGATTACATCATCTTGGATTCCAAATCCATTGGGATTTGTTTATTTAACCTTCTAATTATTATTAAATTAACCTAATCTCTAATTAAATAGTATTATTATTACTTATAGTAAAAAGAAAAAGATAAAGTATTTTTTTACTGTAATTTATATGAATTTTACTTTTCCCCATCATTTGGGCATAGATAGATAGATTACCACCAAACATGAAATCTACTCACCAAATCTCCCCTAATCCATACACTTTACCAACATAATTGGCTCAATCTTTGATTTTTGATATATTACTAATTTAAAAATAATATAACTTTTGTCTTTTTTAAGAAAGATTATTATTATTATTTTTACTTTTTTCAATTGTTATACTACTAAAAATGTCAAAAGGAGTAACAATCTATAAAAAATTCAAAACCCACCAAAAAAACATTCATATGATTTTGTTTAGGATTTTGTTACCTAAACGTAAGATAAAACGAATTATTACTTTTTTTTTTAAAGAAAAAGTCTTCTAACACGAAATTTGTTGTTAATTACAAAAATTTAAGCGACAGAAACAAAAAGAAATTCACTCAATATCCTGATATAAGTGGAATTTCGAACTTTAAACTTTTTAATATAACTAGTTAACGTTTGTGTTTTTCTAACTCAACAGACTTGTTTAAAAATACGACTCATTATATTTAAATCTAACTTATTATATTTGACTCAAAAATTATTAAATATTAGAGTTATGACTTAAATAGCTCCCTCTAAGTAAGATATATGAGCCAAATCAGACCTCGAATCAAACATCGAAAAAACAGAAAACAAATAAATAAAAATAAACAGATAGTCTAACATTTGATTCTGGACGAGTTAGATACCGAATCAGTTTCAGATTTCAAATTCAAATCCAAACAAACAAAGCGTTACTTTTCATTTATTTTTACCGTAGACGCAACTATTATTCAACTTATTCTAGACTAGATTAATTTGCATTTTGTGAGGTTATCAAACACAAAATTAGTGCATGCTTCGTAATGACCAACAAAACAATACACCAGTAGCTAATTGGTCACTAAAACCACCACTTTCACATGCACTTAGGATTATGAAATAGACAAGTTTTGTTTGTTTATTCTACAACAAATATGCATACCATAATGGTTTGGTTTGGTTTGGTTTTCTTCTTTGGATTTCAAACATATCAAGCTATGGTGTTGTTTCATGTCTTTTATCATGCACTTGACTTTGTTTGGACCCTATCCACCACCACCATTTTGGTTGTAGACCTTATTTTTTTCACATTGACATTTTTCAATTGCGTATCGTGGTGGAATCTATTTTGACAAATAATTCTCTTTTATGAGATTAAAAACTTGGTTATGTTCATGCATCAAATGACACGATCTCGTTGACTCTATTATAACGGTCTAAAATGCATTTTTGGATAAATAAAATAATATACAATTTAAAAATAAAGATGTATGAGCGTTTCTATGATATAAAAACACAGAAACGATTAAAATAAACCATTTACTGAATAAAACATAGAAACGAATAAAAATAAACTATTTACTTAGATGATGTGAAATTTTTAAGTACACCTACGTGCATACAGTTTCCCCCACAATTTTCCTCAATGTGCATCTCATTTTCAGAGTTGTAGTATGTGGTGGTGATTGTGATTGTATGAATTATTAGGTGATCAATCTTCATCAAACAAACAAACACAGAGTGATCACGGAGAGCAATAGAGCAGCAGCTAGTACATGGATGCATATACGGATGATATATATATTCTGTCTCAATTTGGAATCATGCAATTCAATTCATTCATAACAAATGGAATTCTGATAGATGCATCCATATAAGAACCCCCTCGTACTGATGATGCAGACATTGTGATTGATATTATTCAGAAGGACCTAACAAAATTCAGAAATTTCATCTTTCATCAATGATTTTCCATTCACCATAAGGTAACTAAAAGATTTACTTCTTATAGAACTAAAGATTACAATGCTACTTTATAGAGTTACCAAAATTTCACGGCCGGTTATAAGTATAAGGAAATATTCCCTCTATTTCTGAAAAAAAAAATACTATTATTTATTTATTTTTAGTCTAAAATTTGGATAAATTGAAAAAATGATAGTATCTCTTTTAAAAAAACGGAAGAAGTATCATCCTTTAATTGTATGGAGTTTAGTAACCTCTTGTGATTATTTTAAAACATTGAAGTAAAAGATTTACCTTGATAAAAATGACTTTTAAATTTCCTCATAATCTCACGTGTTTCAGATTTTATAATTATAATTATTCAAGAAAAATAAATATTTTTCTGGTTGTATCTTTGTATACGGAAGTCGTATGCACGTGCATTGCACGTTTGTAATCCAAAAGCACATTAGTTAGAGCCAATGTTTGAAAAAACACAGATCGGATCACGGGGATAGGTTATGAGTTTTATAACACATTTTGGCGGGTGTGAGCATGTTTTGGACAAAAACACGTTATGTAGGGAAAAATGTGTTTGTTTGATGTTTTTTAAAAATAACGAGTGTGATAACGGTTATTTAGAAAAATAAAAATAAATTATGATCCGAAATTCCTATCTAACGGTTATCACATGCGTGAAAACGGTTATAACGTTCTAAACAACAGTGTTACTAAGTTTTTTTGATTTCATTTATTTATTCATTTATTTTGATTTTTTTAATTATAATTTTTAATATTTTATTTTAGAAATAAAAAATTAGATAAAAATTATTTAAAAAAAAAAAAAAAGCATAACGGGCGTGAAAACAGGGCTAAATAAGTTTATGTTAAAATGTTATTCAGAGAAAGAAACGAAAAAAAAATAATTTTAGAAAAAATGGTTATCGCATGCGTAAAAACGATTATAACGGACCTAAAAAACATTGTTCACAATTCCAGTGCTTTAAAGATGTGGGAGATTGTGACATTTAACGGACTAGATTCTAGCTGGTCATTGATTATGACATCCAATGGTTAAATTTATTACTCTCACCTACAATTTTACTACTACATTTTAACCAAAAAGAACAATAAAATAAAAGCCTCAAAATTTAAAATCTCCTATTTCACAAAAATTACACCAATAACGACATTCATTTACACTCTACCTAATTAAAAAAAAAAAAACTCCGATTTTTTTTTTAAAAATCAATCCATTGAATTTATAAATGCATAGAGTTGATAGTAGCAGGCCAGGTAGTACCGCTAATCATGTTATGGGCCACGGTGTATATGGCCACACAATTGTTGCAAATTAAACCATCTAAACCCACCACTAAAATTAATTAATAATAAAAGACATACCTAGCTAATTAATGTCAATAATTTGATTTCCAATTTATTTATATAAATATATTTAAAGCCCATAATAAAGATATTACTGCAACTAACAAAATTAAATTCAATCACTATCTTTTATTATTTTTCATGTTACAACCACCATACACTTAAATGTTAATATGTGCCATCTTTTTCAATCAAAACATTCAACAATCATCAAATTTTCAACAACCATATAAAATTAGTGGAAGTCTTGAATTATTTTCTATAACAGTTATTAATATTTATAAACTGTCTGGATACCACTTCAGAAATTATCTTTTAATTTCTGAAAGTAAGAAAATCAGAAATTAATTTAGGTATTGAAGTCTTAGTTTATTTTTTTTCATTTTGAAACTTATGATTTTGATAACAAATAGTTTAACTCAATTAATCATATATCATGTCATGCTTAATTAATCATTTTGACAGCAAATTACCAACCCCAATCGAGCTTAGCCGCTAAGTATACATGTTAGGTGAACGAATGTCGTCTAAATGTATATAATTAATCGTTTGTTATCGAAATCTAACTTGTAATTAATGTCATACTTAATGTAATGATCAAGTGATGTGATTCTAACTAAAATTTTCTTTAAAAAAAAAACACGAAGTAATCATCTTCGAAAACCATCGAGATCGGATTCGAAATGGAGGAGAAAACGTGCAATCTCCCTGTACTTAGCTTCACCACACATGGTGTTTAATGAGTTTAATTATTCTAATTAATTATTAAACCAAAATATTAATTAAATGTAGAATTGTTTAATCAAGGATTTGATTCATGAATCAACAAAAAAAATAAAAAATACATTAAGAACACCAACTTGGTGGGGAAGAATTATGATACAAGCATTTTAATTTTCTCACCACCACCTCCACCACCATATGGTGTGTCCATTTTTGTCATGTGCAATGTAGGCAATTTTGGAGTATAATCTGACTTTATATGGTCAGTTCCAATGTGGGGAAGTATTAATGGCTAATTAAGATTTTAATTATGTTTGTTGGTCAAAAGGAGTTTGTAGTCGAGATTAAAACCTTCTTGATATTTTTATTTATTAGTGTTATTAGAATCTTATCTTTAGATTATTTGTTTTCTCCGGAAAACTTTTCCTTTCAACATATGGAGTGTGTGTGTCCAACTCCAAAGGCTTCTTAATCACATTTCTTTAGCAAAACTAAAATCTCAGGGAACATGAGAAAATTAATTTATATTGATTCTTAGATGTATGTTGATTTTGCTTTATCTCTGTAAATATATACTGATAATTTTTTTAGAAAAAATCATATTGTGTATCATTTTTAGAGAACCGTTAGTTAAATACTATTTTGAAAATAAAAGAATCCTATTATCAGGGGTGTTCTCTATTAGTTAGTGTTAATAAAGTTGATTAACTAAAATAATTAAGAATAGTAGTTAGATTAGTTAATAATTTTGTTTTAAAAAAACTTAGAATCAATAAAAGGGGCATACGCCACTCTTCCCCCAGTTTTTCATCTTCAGAGTCATTTACGGCTAGAAAATAGAAAATGATGAAATTCCTAACAATAAATAATAAAGTACAACTGAGAAATGATTAATTTCTTGCCGTAAGTAGTTCATTTACGGTTCGAAATTCATCAATTTCTAGCCGTAACGGGCCAGTATTTCGTATGGAAATGTGTCGACTAGAAATTAATTATTTTCTAGCCTAAATAAAAAATTACGGCTGAAAAATAATTAATTTCTATTTTAGAAAATGACTAATTTTTAATCTAAATAGTTCATTTATGCCTAGGAATTCGTCAATTCCTAGTCGTAATAGACCTGTACTCGTATGAAAATGAATATATATTTGTGTTCGTTTTAAGATTGAGTACAAAATGATACTTCGTTCTAAATGAGTATAAACTTATATTCATTTCTTAAAACGAGTATATATATTTATATTTATTTTTAAAATGAGTATAAATTTGAGAGGGATCAAAAATGTAGGGGCGAAAGAATATCTTTTTATCTATTCTTCTATTTATTTTTTTATTATTTTTTTATTAATATTAATTTACAACAATTTATGATAGATGAGGTCTTTATCTTCTTTAAGTATTTATTTTTGAATTTTAAATTCATCTACAGCTAGAAATTTGTTATTTTTTAGCCGTAAACAACAAAAAAGTTATTATCTTACGGTTGATAAATATTTAATTCCTAGCCACAGATGAATTATTTACGGTTAGAAACAGACGAATTCCTAGCCGTAGAGAGTGTTTACGGTTAGGAATTTAATTGTTCATGACAGTAAGTAATTCCTGAAACTGATATTATTTTTTTTTGATTTTTTTTTAAGTTAATCATGAAGAAAAGAGTAATAGATTTAATTTTTTTTCTAATGATTAGTCATTGAATATAGGTTTACTTAAGAAGGAATAGTATTTTTGATTTTTTGTTATAGATTAGATTCCTTATATCCATATTTAGAATACTTGAATCCTATGCGGTCCTCAAAACCAAAACCATTTCTTAGTGAGAAACTTCATTCTATTCTTTGCATGAGTAATCCCCCAAGACAACAATCAGTAAGTAATATAAGATTGGGACAAATACCTGATAAAGAAGATTGGATATATATGTAGTAGCTAGGATTAATCCCGTCGACTTAGTGTGCTGAATTTTTTCTAGGGGTGGCTAGGTCAAGGTCAACCTGATCTGGTACTTGAAATACAGTTAAACGTCCTATAAGTGAGCATAAAGGGTGATTTACGGAAGATAATCAAGAAACCAATGACTCTACCAGTTTAAAATACAAGTAAATCTCTTAACTTCAATAAATTATGAATTCAAGAGAGTTACCATCGTGGGCATTGTTTCTTGCCTTTTTTATTAGGATTTCAACACCGCTAATAGGTTTCAAAAAAAAAAGTTAGGCAAAATGGATGTATACTGTGGGGACTCAGCAAAAAAAATTGTTTTTAAATGGGACCAAAGACCAATCAGTGTGGGTTTGGCTTTAACTAGTTACAATCATCTTGAGTTGGTCCACACGAGATTATGAACCAGTGAGCTTATCATAAAGCATCATTTTCAGTGGGATTACACACCTCTGGTTGGAGACCATATCCATATCATTAATACCTCAAAATTCAAAAGAAATTTTTTTAAAGGAAATTGAAAGAAATTTTATTTTCTTCTTAATAAACAGCTTTTTATTTTGTTGTTTTTGTTCGGACGAGTAGTTTCTTAAAATCTGTGGATACATCCTTCACCTGAAGTAAAATTATTTTTCTCGTTCTCACAAAATACCATTTTCTTTATTTAACCATTCAAACAAAATCCACGTGGAAGTACACCAGGTAAGCAAGTAGGCTGACATGGAAATAGTCAAATACCACGTAATCAAATACCGGCGACATCAGTGAAAAGATACTCTGTCTGTTACTTATAAAATTAAGACAAAATCCTGACGTCCATTAAATTGTCCATCCTCCTCTGATACAACTCCTTTTCGATTATTATTATCTTGGGCTTATAAAATAAAATGTCAGTCCCCTTTTAGATCCAAAATTCAATAGGGGCAGGCACAGTATACAAAATCAGAATGAACTAGCTAGATATTCAACCGACGTGGCAGATTCATGAATTCCCAAAGAAAGAAAATAGAATCCATCCTTAATTAGATGATGAACGAAACAAAATCAAATCAAATCATTTGATTGCTAATTAAGCAAAAACTAACTAGGAATTCTAAACGTTAAGTATTCATCAAATTAATCAAATTATTAATATCATTTGAATAAATTTTTACCATTATACTGGATTATATTATAATATTAATAATCTAAATACGAACATTTTAAATTATACTCTTTTCGTTTCAATAAAAATATACTATTATTTTTTTAGCTTAAAAATAGGTTAAAATAAAAAAAAAATAACATTTTTGTTGAAACGGAGATAATATTATTATTATAGTGATTTTTTTTCCAGAGTCTTATCGATTTTTAGTAGAAATTATTTGCATAATAGTAGTTGTCACCTGTCAGTTGTGTAAAGGGGATGACATGGACAATGATTCCCCGACCATAATTTGCTAGCTGCTTGCTAATGCACACGGAGAGAGATTATGCTAAGTGAGATTAGGAATATGGATTAGCGTGATTAATTAAAAAGGTAAAAGGGATACAGTTGACTCTGTCAAGTTGGGGCACAATTTACTAGGATAAGCTGACGTGATAACGGTGTTATGGAGTCACGTGATGGTAAACTGTTAAATAACGATCAATAGTGGAGGAAGTAGTCTACTATTTAGTGTCAATCAAATCAAACGGGGTAGACTGAGATGCTATTATTCATTACATTGGGAAGGTACTACTAATTACTTACTGATTAGTACGACTACCGTGGGGGAAGGGGAGAATAAATAGTGATCAGAAAAAAAATGAAGAAGAAAAGGACCCAAAATATATGAGTAGTAGTTGGATACACATTGAAGGCCAAAAAATTCATTATCATCTGATCAATCATAATTCTTCCTCATCATCAATAATAATAATAAAGTCAAATAATGACCATAAATTTCTACCTATCATGCTATGACTACTGCTATTATCGTACGTGCCTAGCTATATTAAGCTAATCACCTATGAAAATGATCATACACTGTCATCTTAATTATTCATTTATCAAATTTATTGATTCATCATCATCCAACGAAAAATGATACAGTAGAAGATTTATGTGTTCATTGTTATCGTACAAAAATGATAGCATCGGTAACATTTGATGTGATTTACATGGCGTATTTTTTTTATTATTTCTTTAGTTACCTCGCATTTATATGGACATGTATCCGATACTTTAACTACTATGAAGATAGTTAAGTGGTTTAACACTCATCTCACCATCTAAAACTCGAGCCAACGGCGGAGTCAGATTTTGAAGAAAGCATGAGCAAATCAATAATGGGTGTACATTTGAAGGGTATAAATGGGCAAAAATAGGCTAAATTAGTTCAAATCAAGGTTTGAAAAACAAGTTACAGGGTTGTTATAACGCGTTTTGAAGGATGTGAGCATATTTTGGGGAAAAATACGTTGTTCAGGAAAAAATTTATTTTTTTGACGTTTTAATATGATAACAGTTAAATAGAAAATAAAAATAAAAATTATGATTTGAATTTCTTATCTAACAGTTTTAACATACGTGAAAACGGTTATAACGGGTCTATATAACGTTGTTACTATATATATATTTTTTTAATTTATTTATTCATTTTTTTGATTTTTTTAATTGTAATTTTTAATCTTTTATTTTAGAAATAAAAAATTGGGTAAAAAATATTTTTATATTTTTATTTTCTAAAAAACGGGTATAACAGGTATGAAAACGGTCTAAAAAACTAATGTTAAAATGTTATTTAGAAGAAAAAAACGTAAAATCAATTTTAGAAAAACAGTTATCACGTGCGTGAAAACGGTTATAACGGGTTTAAGGGTGTAAATTTTACCCGAAAATACTCGGCATGCATGTAGCTGCCTGAGCCTGCTTGTACCTGTTTAATCCCAAAGCTTGTTACAACCCGTCACGGGCCGCCTGGCCTGGCCTGTTTAGTTGATTGGACGGGCTCAGGCTTCACCTTTTTTTTACTGCCCATCCTAGTACCCGCCCGTGCAGCCCGACCTGGTAGCCAAAGCATATTTTTCTTTTCTTATAATATGATTTCACTGTATAACTCCCCAATCTTGCTATCTTTTTAATCTATGTAGGTAAAAGAGTAAGCCAGGGAGCTTATGGATAGTCTTTTCTAATTAAGAACAAACAATTTTCGTAGAGTTTTAGTTATACTTTTGATAAAATATTTATGTATGTTTTGTTTTTCCTTTTTCTGCATCTCTAAGATTATTGAATATAAGTTTCATTACATTTTTTGACGTTCGAAAGTGAACTTATTTAGTTATATTGTCTTTCAAACATGAATTGAATCTCAGTAATCAAATGTCAGACAGGAAAAAGGTGGCATGTCTGACCTGCTTGGCCTGGTCTGTTTAACATTTGGGCTTTGGGTTTCAAAATTAATGTTGCTTCCCGACCTGGCAGGCCTTCTGGGTAGCTTAATTTCAAGCCAGTCCGGCCTGACCTGAGATAGAAAATAGACCAGGCTGTCCGGCCTGACCGAATTTATACCCCTAAACGGATCTAAATAACGTTGTTTTTTTCCCTTTATTTATCAGCGTTATTTAGATATAAGTATTGATGACCCTCACGGATATATTACATCGGCCGTTTTTCAAACCTTAGCTCAAGCTGGTATTGAAAACCATATAAACTAGATGAACAACTACACACCCATCCTTCAATATAGCTCTGCCCTTAAGTCAAGCGTTCTATTATTTTTTTTCTTTTTCTTTTTTTCTGATAGCCACTCTTATAGAAAATAGTTTTATCCGATCAGCAACGACTGATCATAGAGAGGGTCATGGTCTTAACCTGTGTCAGGGATTAGTCAGGTGCGATTTGGCAACACCAATTCACCACATCAACAATACTCATAAAATCACACACATTTAGACACTTTTTTTTTGGTAAGTAGGTATGAAAAAGATAAAATCTGTTACTACTAAATAATTCGGTATGGAGTAAGAAATAATGTAACAGTTGTGAACACTGAACCTGAACACAGGAAGAAAAATAAAGTAGGCGGAGATACCAATTTCTACCATTTATTTATTTTATTTTATCTCCTTCTCCTCCTCTTCAAAATTAATACACACTAATCAGAGCAACAAACAGTCGTTAAAAAGTGACCCCCATAACGCGTAATGGCTTAACAAAGGAAATTTATTGTATTATGGAGATAAGTCCACATTTAGTCGGTGGCCTTTAACATGGTTTGTGCTCATCTAATTATCCTCCTCCTCATCATCATCATCATCATCGTCGTCGTGATCAGTATCTACCTTTTCGTAATAACGTTGACTGACACGTGGCATCAATATTAAATTCTGTAGTTCAAAGAGGAAAACAGAGTGTTATTAATAGGGAGGGAGGGAGGGAGGGAGAGAATCTCAAAGATAAAGATTGAGATAGAGAGAGATACTGGCAGCAGCAGGAGCAGTGTATTTATTATCTCTCCTCCTCCTCCTCCTCAGGTACAGAGAATTCAAAAAGAAATTTACATTTTTGGCATTCTATATTTTTCCCATCGAGAAAGATCTTTTTGGGCTTATCGATTATTATTATTATTACTAAACAAAAAGAAAAAGAAAAAGAAAAACAGAGTATCCTTCCTTCCTCTCTATATAGAAACAGAAGAGAATGGAGAAGCTTAAAGTAGTTTTATCTTCTTCAACCCAATAATTATCTCTTCTTCTTGTCTCTTTCTCTAATCTTATTATTATTTCTCATTTCTTCCATATATATATATATAAACCTCTCCCCATTCTTCTCATTTGTCTTTCTGTAGGAAGAAAGAAAGAAAGAAAGAAACTTTTTTGATAATAATGGGTACTGGATGGAGAAGAGCATTCTGTACATCAATTAAGAGAAATCCTGAATCACCTACTTCTAATATCATCCCTATTACTACAACTACAGATAATAAAAGATCAGAATCTCCAACTCCGACTAGTAGTACTCCGTCTACACCAAGAAGTTTTATTAGATTTGGATTTCGTTCTTCAACTCCATCATCAACACCTAAAACAACAACAACAACACCAATTACTAATCTAAGATGCAGAACCACCGTTACCAACACCGCGGCAGCATCAGCACCGTCTTCGCTTCATAATAGTCCTAGACTCCATTGCAAAACAACTCCTACTGCACCAACTACACCAACATTCTCAGCTTCAACAGTTTCAACACCTAATACTAATTCTACCATAAAAACTCAATCTTCATCAATTAAGAGTCCGAGGATTTTCTCATCTTCTTCTTCCACTCCGTCTTCTCCGAAATCACCGTCAAGGTTCTCGCTATTCAAATCCAGTCTTCGGTTAACGAAGAACAGCTGTGGAGTGTGTTTACAGAGTATGAAATCAGGAGCAGGAACAGCAATATTCACAGCTGAGTGTTCACATTCGTTTCATTTCCCATGTATAGCTTCACATGTTAAAAAAAATGGGATTCTTGTTTGTCCTGTTTGTAGTACAAATTGGCGAGAAGTTCCATTGTTAGCTCTACATAAGAACCAGAAAAAACCAGAGGAAATCATTAAAACCATCGATAACAACAAGAAACAACAATCACAGAAACCATCTATCTACGATGATGATGAACCTTTATCGTCTTCACCTGGATGTGGCGGAGGCGGCGGTGGTGGTGGGAGGTTCAATACAATCCCTGAAGTCGATGAAGAAGAAGAAAACGATGAAGAAATCAAAGAATTTCAAGGTTTTTTCGTAGATCCGAATCTTACGGCTTCATTCAAATCAGATTCAAGCTACGAACAACAACCAAAACCATCATCACCTCCGAACAAAATTTCTTGTCAGATTATCAGACATGTTGAAGTGAAATTGCTTCCAGTATCCGCACTGATTTCAGTCGGAAGAAGCCATGAAACAATTGCAGTAGCAATCAAAATCAAAGCACCGCCACCACCAGCAAGAACAAGTTCAACGAGTTTATTAGATCCAACACGAAGAGCTCCAATCGATCTTGTTACTGTTCTTGATGTCAGTGGAAGTATGACTGGTGAGAAATTGTTAATGTTGAAAAGAGCAATGAGATTAGTAATCTCATCACTTGGATCTTGTGATCGTTTATCAATCATCGCATTCTCAGCCCTTCCGAAAAGATTATTACCTCTCCGGAGAATGTCATCACAGGGACAGAAATGTGCAAGGAGAATTATTGATCGATTAGTCATCGGGCAAGGGTCTAGTGTTGGTGATGCATTAAGAAAAGCAACAAAAGTACTCGAAGATCGCCGGGAAAGGAATCCAGTTGCTTCGATCATGCTTTTATCAGACGGACACGACGAAGAACAAGAAAACAATCAGAATCAAAATCAAAATCAAAATCATCACCCACAGCAGCAGCAGCACGGTTCGTCGAAGACTAGATTTTCACATTTGGAAATTCCAGTGGTGGAGAATATTCAAGAACCAACTGAAGACGCATTTGCGAAATGTGTTGGTGGATTATTAAGTGTCGTGGTTCATGATTTGAGACTACAATTAGGATTCTATTCCGATTCAGCACCGGCTGAAATCGCAGCGGTTTATTCATGTACAGGGAAACCAACATTATTAGGCTCAAATTCCATCCGACTCGGTGATTTATACGCCGAAGAAGAACGTGAATTACTCGTCGAATTGAAAGTTCCGATACTCAAACATCAATCTTCTTCTTCTCAGTATATAATGTCGATAAGGAGTTGTTACAAAGATCCGGCGACTCAAGAGGTAATTTTCGGGAAAGATCAACCGTTGTTAGTCCCCGGAATTTCATCGATAAAGTCATCAGCTGTGTCAAAAATTGAACGGTTACGGAATCTATTCATAACGACTCGGGCCGTTGCCGAAGCCAGGAGATTGATTCAACACAATGATTTATCGAATGCGTTTCATCTATTGAACTCGACCAAATCGTTGTTGAAACAGTCAAATTCGGATGACTCGGAGTATTTAGTGAGTTTGGATAACGAGTTGAGTGAGTTACATTGGAGAAGACAAAATCTGTTACTTCAACAACAGCAACAGTTTCAATATCATTATCATCATCAGCAGCAGCAGATCCAACGGCGCGTGGTTAACGAGAGGGAACCGGTTTTTTCGGTTGATGAAAATGTGGAGCCGTTAACGCCGACATCGGCTTGGCGAGCTGCTGAGAAGTTGGCTAAAGTGGCTATTATGAGGAAATCTATGAATCGAGTCAGTGACTTACATGGCTTTGAAAATGCTAGATTTTAGATTATTTTTTTTATGAAAAACAAAAAGAAAAAGAATTGTAAAAGAAAAAATATTTAAATTTGAAGGAAAAAATGAAGGGGGATCTTGACATAATTTGGGTTAGATAGGATTTGTCATTTTGTCTCTTTGTTTTGTAGAGATAATTAAACAAAGAAATGTGAGCTCAGTGATTAATAAAAGTGGAAGATAATTTTAATTTATAGTGTTTTTTTATAAGTATTTTTAGTGTGTAAATCATAGTGAATGTAATAGAGATTACGTGATAGTTAAAAGTTCAATAATTCTTAATTTTTTTTGAATTTTTGAGGTTTTATAACAAAAAATTATCTGCTAATCTAGATTAAACCATATTTCAAAAAAAAAAAAAAAAAAACTGAGTGATTTTGAAATGTGAAAGTAAGACAGAATAATTCAATGACAGCAAATAAGAGAGAAAAGAAAGAAGATATTGGATTGAATGATGATGAAAAATGAAAAGGAGGAACACCAATAATAATATCTATTTGTTCAACTTTTCGATTTTCTTAAGAATTCAAAAAAGAGCAACAACAACAGATGGTACCTACCACCACAACACTCTTCTTATATGAGACTGAGAGATTTGTGGTTGAACTTTTGACGACTTTAAAAAAAAAAAAAAAAAATTCTTCTTCTCTGAGTAGTGATATATTTTGTTTGCATACTCTCCAGCTCTATTCTTTTAGATATGTGTCTTGTTCTTGTAGATAAACTAGAGGGTTATTGTTAGGTTAAAGAAGACTGGTCATTTCATCTTTGTCTCTACATTGGCAAAATAGTGAATTATTATAGTAGTGTGAGGTGAAGAAAACACTAGACTAGACTGGATATTTTCAAATATCACATGAAGTCTTGTGTGTTTAATAGGCTTTGGTGAAGTTCAAAAACATGACACTTCAAACATACAGTAGGCACCTAACTAACCCTTCCGCTAAAGGAAAGTAGTAAGCTACTTGGATTGCTAATCACATGTTAAAACAGAAGCTAAAATATCAACACACAATGAATGAACCCATTCATGGTCAATAGGATGTGCAGTTCAGACTCTATATCTATCAAACGAAGAGAGATGATGGGGTCATATGTGAACAGTGAGGCCAACTATGTTTCTTCTAGGGAGGTAACTATTGGGATAAAATCTGGACGTCGGAATAACAAAAACAAAATAGAGAAAACCGAGAGATATAGCCTACAAAGTAACTTTTCTCCGGCCAAAAAATTTCCCAGCTAATATTCTCCGCACAATGTTCGCAGGGATCGTATACGATAAACAAACAACCGTGGTAACTATTTAATACTAAGCATTGTGCTCAATTTTACAAGTCACGGATATATCTTTGCATTTTCCCAAATAACCCAAAATTAGACAGAGACCTTGATGAGCTGAATTTAAGTTCAGATTGCAACTTGCAGGGGAGCATTGGGAATTTGGTCCCCTATAATATCCAGAAGACAAATACATCCATGGGTTCAATTTTGATATGCTATTATTAGTGTTGAAGAAATGAGACAGAGAAAGAGACCTAAGAAGGGATCAGGACCACCCCCCTCAAATTATTGATGGTACCAACAAAATAGTACATTCTCCTACGAGCAATATGGCAAATCATATTCATGTGGGATTCAACACTTCCACGACTGCATTCCTTCAGTAACACGTTTTTGAACAGACAGAACAACTTGATAAAAAAAGTTAGTTATTGAGATAGAGAGAGCTTTTAAAAGTAGAAAAAGGTTTGTTTGCTTTGTATGTTTCATCATCATCCATGGGAGAAACTAAAGAATATGAAAGAAAAGAAAAAGTTGGTTACTTATCTTTCACTTTATGAATTCAATGGGATTCATTTTTTCCTTAAAACTGCAGAGAGTTTTTTAAGTTTCTGGATCCCCAAACACTCTGGTCATCTTCTTTAATGGTACTCTTCTTCTTCTTCATCACAGATCTAAAAAGCTAAAGAAAACTAAATGTGAACAATGTGACAAGGCCAACAATGTAATTTAGAGTCCATACGTACAGATGTATTCGTATTTTCAAGAAATATACGTACGCACGAATCAGCTATCACATCTTGTAACTGTGGAGCCAGCCAATTATATAACGGCCCCATGAAATGATAAACAAAATAATTGTAAAAGTTTGGAAGTTTCTCTAAAAGAAAAATTGTAAAGTATAAAGAGAAAAACAGAAACATCTAAAGGTATACACACTATATGACAATAGCAAAATAATGGAGATAAGACATGCTAGACAAAGAAAGAGAGGAGATCCTTTTATTGGAACAATAATTCTAGACTGACTCTTGTTTTGTATTTTTAGTTGGTTTTTCATCATCTTATCTGCAATTTAAACTATCAACCGGATGGGAATGGGGGAGGCAGCAACCGTTCAAGAGGGGATTCAAAATGACCTATAGGGAGCAATTCTGAGGTCGACCAAACATTCTATACTGGTATAACTCATAAAAGAAACTCAATAGTTAAGAGAAGAAACAAAATAATAGAAACTAAGAGAGAAAGAAGATTTTGGTGGTCAGACACGGATGTTGATAACCACGAAAACCCTAAAGCTGCAACTGTTGATATACAGGAAAACAAAATGATACATATGAGGGATTCTCACGTGAAATCCAGAATAAATTTTCTATTCTCTAAATAATAATGTATCTTTATAGAAAACCCCAAAAATGAAATCTTCTGACCCTGTCATCGCCAATCACCCTAATTTGGCAGGACCCACATTACTCCAACCAACATGTTACCAGATCATTCATGAGACAGAGAGAGGGGGGGAATTGACTGAAAATGCTTCAACAACATGTGGGCACATGGCCATTCAACATGGCCTTTGAGTTTCCTTTAGTCATTCCACTGGTATATGGTCCTTGGAAATTGGACATTACATAAAAAAGATGGAGTGAAACTTAAACTCTACCCCTAATCCTACTCCACTGGACCAGGCAAAAAAAATTCATGGTCCATTTGCCAGACATCACATTTTCCAGATTCATAATAATGTGCCCAGCTCAAGTTCACTTCCTAGACAAGACAGCTTTTACGAATTTTCGTAAATCACAACACGGTCAAGTGCATCTCTTCTGATGGGATGAACTTCAACAAGGGTGTCAAATATCAAACATTCTGACCTAGATAAGTCTGTAGCATACCATAACACATGAATTACCCATGAACCTAATTGAAACACTGGTAAGAGAATAAGTAGCTCTGTGTAAGATAGATACTTGTGTTTAATATATTACCCTGTGTAAATAAATATCAACTCTCACATAATACAATGATTAGATCCATCCATTAGGGCCTATAAAATTCTAGAAAATGAGGTCACGGAGTCGAAAGAAATGAAACACACTATCTGAATACTCTTTGACTAGATTTGAGTAACCTCAATCACTATTGTACATTTCGTAAGAGACTCGTACAAAAATATTGCCCTCCATAAAAGAAACAGATGAATGGACACTGGAAATGATAAAATAAGAAATGGAGTGGCTTCCTAATGTCAAAATTGCCTATTACCCAACTAGGAGATAGTTATCAAACACATATATAAGGGTCATAATACCAATAATTGACTAATTGAAGAATAGGCGGGGGGTGACTTATCTCCATTTAGAGGCAAGCAGTTTCCTTGATACGCAGGAGGTACTTTTTCCTCCTCGTTTCTCTGATATATCTCCATTCAGCAGCAACCAGTTTAAATGCCAACATATGACTGAATGTCATCTAACCCCATAATATCCCCTGAAAAATATTAACACATGCTTGAATTTTAGATACGAATCGCTGGAAAGTAACAACAAAGACAACAAAACTTCTAGCTAATTCCCCGGTAGGTGTGTTAAAAAGTAAGAACGGACATAAGCTTGATAATCTGAAGAACAAAAGTATACAAAAAAAAGCTTACGCAAGATCCGCCAAAGTGTCTGATTTTATCACAGCTTTTCCCTCTGGAAGCTCGAGAGACGAATAATGGGATATCATTTCCCGTAGAGTGTGCTTTGTGCTTTTAATGCAGTTATCCCATACGAAACTCTGCAAACGATACGTAAGGGTTGCTGAAGTTCTTTAACCTGATGCTAGATCCAAAAAAACTTATGTAAACTGACAAAATCTGATATCATTTAATTGGCATAAGGCAACACACCTTTCTCACATATTCTCTCTTCACCTCCTCCCAGGGCAATTTGCCTTCAGGGGAAAAGATTGAGGCATTCCATAGAGCTCCTCTAGCAACCATCACAGATGAGGCACCTATGAAGAAAAGATGGTTACGAGTATCACTCTGTATCATATACAAATACTAAAGAACTGAACTCAGTTGAAAACAGATCTAAATAAACAAGCAAAAGCAGTTGTTTAGATGATTCAAGAATGCAAATGTCACCTGTTGCCGCTTTAATAAGCTGAAAATCCTCATACTCAAAAACATCACCATTCACTATAACTGGAATAGACAATGCCGCTACAACATCCGTGATCTCATTCCATTTAGCAGGATCCCTAGGCCTATCTTCAACTTTCCTGCAAGTCAAATAACATGATTAGCGGGCCATGTAAGCATAACTTAGTCTCGTGGATAAATGACAAGTACTGCCAGTTTCATATAGAATATGCTTAAGAAGCATATGCCATAAAAGATAAATCAGTAATGACACATGAGCGAGCATATGAAAAACTTGGACCTGAAAGCGACCACAGCATCAACTTAAATAAATTGCATCTTATGTTTTTCTGTAAAGCCAGAACATAAATGACTGCTCTAAGAGGCAAATAAATTGGTCGAGAAAAGATGGCTTTTTGTGAGCAAGTGACTGTCGTGTTGATCACAGAACCTATACTTAACTACTAATCCATAAAAGGGTAAAAACAAATTGTAATACTTCGACAGACATACTAAGTTTCTACTTGGTACTGTGTCATATCTCCTAGCAGATTGAGATGTTTGGTTTCTGTTCTCCGACATACAGAAACTTTAATTTCTCTATTTCTCAACAGCAAGAGTAAAAACAAGAAAGAAAAGAATATTCCTCCACAATTTGCAGCATAATCAACAAAACAATTACTTGGTCATCAGAAGCGAACTTAAGCAAAAGAAGCCTATTGAATCTTATAATAATAAATAAAAAATATCAACTTAAATGAATTGCAGATTATGTTTTTCTGTAAAGCCTGGAAAGAGTTGCATATTAACTACTAAACCATTGGTAAACAGTTGAGTTCAAATACATTGGTAAACAGTTGACTTCTTGTCACCAAGTAACTGTCTTGTTGAGTGCAGAAGCACTAGTTAACTACTAAACCATAAAAGAGTACAATCAAACAGTAATATCTTGTCAGAGAAACTAAGTTTTACTTAGTAATTTGTTCTTATATCTCCTAGCAGATTGAGATGTTTAGTTTTTGTTCTCCGTTACACGATACAGGGCTTTAACTTTTCAGTTTGTCAACATAAAAACAAGAAGGAAAAAAAAAAGTCATCTACAAATTGCACTATAATCAACAAAACAATTACTTGATCATCCACAAATTGAGATGCTTGGTTTTTGTTCTCCATTACACGATACACGACTTTGAAATTTCAATTTGTCAACGTAAAAACAAGAAGAAGAAAAAAATAAGCCATCCACCAATTGCACCATATCAACAAACAATTACTCAGTCATCAGAAGTAAACTTAATCAAAAGAAACAGCCTATTGAATCTTATAATAATAAATAAACATATCACCTTCCATGGACAGCTAAAGCAGAAACACCAGTTTTCTCAATTCTCCGTGCTAGCTCCACGGTATCATGAGAAGTTTTTAGAAGTCGAATCTTACATGTCACTGGTGTGTTCAAGTTCCTCTTTAGTGTTGTTAAAATCTTCAAGAAGAAGAAAATAGTATGGATTAGTGAGATATGGAACTGTCACTAGTAAAAACACATGACTTACAGTGATATCCACAACATGTTAACTTGATTACATCGTGAATTAGCTCCGGCTTAGACAGTAATGCCGCACCCATGCCTCCACTGATAGAGAACGCCTTGGGGCAACCCATATTAATATCTATTGCTGCAACGTCATTGCACCTAAAAAACCAAGCATATAGTCACTAACTCAATCAAAAACAGAGACAGAATACACGAAAGATACGGCTTCTGAAAGCCAAAGAGGAAGTAGCATACATACACTATCTGAGCAGCAGTAAGTGCTCTAACAGCATCTGAAGTCCCAATTTGAAATACAACTCGATCTCGTTCCTCTTGACAAGTTCTAAACACAACATTCTCCGTTCCTTTGTCAACAAAATCAATCGACCCAATAGATTCTAGTAAACAAAAACATACAATCAATCAATTTCAATAAACATAATTCATTTCTCAAACAAGGCAGCAATATGAAGAATAGTATTACCATTGATTCTGCGGACACATTTGACAAATTTATGATCAATAATCTCTTCACCATAAGTAATATCTGCACCATAGTCAGCTGAAAGTAACCTAAATGGTAACGTGCCCTACGAATCAAACAGATTCAGTTCCATTAAACTAAAATCAATTGAAAACCTAACAATTTTGTGAAATTGAATGAGAATAGAATTGGGGAAATTAGGGTTTTAGGGATTTTACCACGCGGACCATTGGAGCGAGTATGAGCTTGTTTTCGTAATCCATTGGAGCGAGTGTGGGACTAACTGACCCGCCCACCACGTTGAGTTGAGTAGAGTTTGTAGTTGAAACTTGGTGGCCCGTACTTTGTGACCCATGAACTTAAATTTACCATGTTTAATTGGAGGCTTGCAAAATTAATAGGGGGTTTTAACAAATTTATCCCCACACTATTAATTATAGGGGATGCCAAAGGTGGTGTAAATACTAGTTTACCCTTATTCTAGTAACTAATCATAATCTCTATTATACTTAACCAAAATCAGCCCCTATTTTCATTTTAAATCAAAACCAAAAACCTCTCGTCTTTTCCTCACTAACGATTCCATTTTTTTCTTGAAATCAAATCGAAAATTTAATCCACGATTCTTCTACAAACATGGCACGTATGAAGAATCTCCAAAGAGATGTTAGCCCACCTAGAATTGCAGAGAAAGTTAAAAGGAAATTTAAAGCCAAAAAGGCGCAAAAAATCAAATCGAGTAGACCCGTACGATGAAACGGTCCCAATTAAAAAGTAAGTAAACCAAAACTCATTACTCTATTTGTTGGATGTGAATTTATGTTTGTTTTGAGTGTAAATCTAGACTAGAAACCGCAAAATTACAGTTACAGGTAGAGGGTCGGCATGGTCGATAACCTTAAACCATGACGACTTTTCATATGCATGGTAGAAGTATGAAAAATCGTCATGGTTTTTGATTTCGACCATGACGACCTTAGTTGGTTATTTCCACCCTGAAGATGAAGGGTCATTAGGGTCGCATAGGTTTTATTTTTAAACCATAACGACTTTTAGTATGTGACGACCCTTTGTTAAACCATAACGACCCCCAAAGGAAAAAACAGCTACTCTGTCCATTTCACTGATAAGGGTCATCATTGTACGAATATTGTGTCGTTAGTGTTTTATCTTATGTCGTTACCATCCACAATTTAGACCATGACGACTTTATGACTAAGTATGAGATTACTGGTTCTGACTTTTTGATTTTTGTGTAATTTGTATTGTAGTTGGGTTGAAAAGGCAAATAAAGGAAAAGTAAACTTGTACCCACTCCTCCTTCAAAAACTCCCCACCCTCAAAATTTTTGGGGAAACATCTGAAGGAGGTACCTTTCTCTATTCGTGAACGTACACAACAAGGTAAAGAACCCGAGGATTCCCCTTCTCCTGCCTCCTCTATTCCATCTGTGATTTCAGACCATGACAATGAAAAAATTATTAAGCTTGGTTATTCCTTTTGCAATCAAATTATATTTAATTAAAATTTAAAAAATTATTTATTTTTAAAATCATAAATAGCCGTTTGATTAAACCTAGATGAAAGGCTATGATCGAAATTATAAATTATATAGTCGTTGTCGTTGTCGTTGCAAACTGAGACGATCGTCCTAGATTGAGCCCACAACGGCTAGTTCCGTAAAATGACTACAGAATAGTTCTATAAATTCAACTATTTTCACTTTCAAAATCAAACCTTCTCCACCTTCTTTTACACTATATGGCTCAACCGTATATTAATCCGGCAGAGTTTACTATAGATGAAGATCTATCTCTATATAGAAACTTTGTTATATGTTATCCGACAAGGGATACAGAACGACGAAAAAATGGTTTAGTGAGTATGAGTTACTGGAACAGAATCTATGAAAACTTATACACTGACACCAGTAACCCGAATAACCGTAATGTACCTGGGTTATTTTGTCGATATCAAACTATAAGAAGACAAGTGGAAGAATTTATAGCTTTAGTCCGGGTTGTCAATCGACATCGAGTAAGGGGTGAAAACAATGCTGAAGTTGTATTTCGAGCTCGAGAAGAATGGCGAAGATGGAAAGGGAAATATTTTGTTTATGAAGATGATTACGCAATCCTGAAGGATTTTTTGATTGCACGTATGGGATGTTAAAAAATAAACATACTCCAGAAAAGACGTTGTTATAAATTTTAATTGAATGTGAAATAAAATTACTAGTTTCTTTTTATAGATTAGTTCTAATTACATAAATAGTTAATTTCTTAATCTCAATTTCAATTATAAATATTAAATAAAACATAACTACTGATTCTCATGCCAGTTCCTTTCAAAATAGCCCCGAGCCATCATATTCCCAAATCCTTGAGTTGCTCCTGCAGGTTGAGATCCATCATTAGATCCAAGGAAATTACAATGCTGAATTGGAGAGGTGCCAAAGTCTATTTGTCTTTCGTAAACTTTATTAGGATCTTGTGGACTGGCCCGACGAGATCTTGATTGTGAAGGTTGCACTGGATAATTAATATGGAGATTGTTTTTGTTGTGCATCAAGCACTCGTTCCCCCTGGGAAGGTTGTGATGTTCCATAAAGTCCTTCAAGATAAGGATTGATGCTCACGGACTCCGTCAATGCCCTAAAATGTTGGTTCAAGAGACGTGTAGTCAATTGATCTTTTAACTCCAATTTATTTTCAATCGTTATACCAATTTTTCAGTAGTGGCTGATGTGCCTGTATAAGAATTAGGACAGTCCGTACCTTGCGAGACAATTGAAATTGTATGATGCTCTCGTTGGAGATTATAGGTCTCTCTCTCCCAACTCAATTATGGCAAATCTGACCCAACCGATGAAGAACAAGCTGTAAAATATCCTCTTGGACGGGCTAAAGTTAGAACCGATGATAGTGAAACTGTCGGTAGAGGCAAGCGCGTGCTTCATCTTCCTATTGGGAAAATATCCATCCCATAGATGTTCATAACTTTTGTATTAACTATCAGCTGGGTAACCGATTGGTACCATTGGTCGTACTCACCTTTGCCACAACCTCTCCAGAATCGATCATACCTTTTCCATCCTCGATTCCGTTGTCTTATGTATTTCGATCCCAGGACGGTTGCTTGTTGAGGCAATGCTGGGATATACAAAATGAACCAATTAACTGTTTAGAACATTTCTCCCAAAAAAAATAAACACTAATATCTCTGAGTTGATTGTAGAGCAACACGCGCTGTAGTGAAAATTCCCTGATCCCAATAGCTACATTAGATATTGACTCCTCATAATACTTATAGGGGTTCCAAATAACATTGTGTTTGGTCCTAAGATTCATTTGGGTTCTCTCTCTCTCTATATATATATATATTTCTCTTAGAGGTGTTTTGGTACTTCTTCTGCCAGTTATCAGCTTCATACTTTATTACAATTGGGAACAACCTTTTGATGTAGTCTATCAGTTTTGGTAGACTAATATTGGTATATGTATACCACCAAATCTGAAGTAATTAAACAACATACAATTAGTTTAAGTTGCTATAAATATTTGTAAACTTAAACGATGAATTAATCATATTTACCTTAAGGACTCCCCATACACCTTCGATGTTTGGCCCACCCAAAGCATGAGACATCGAGGCAAACGTACAATTCGACCAACATAGCGGATCCCCAATCATAATTGGCTACCTTTTCCATATCGTGTAATGCCTCTAGCCATCCTGCTAAAGCACTACTATTTGAGTTGGGGAAACACACACACCAATTACCCATAAAATAAAAATCTTGCCAATTTCTTTAGCGTATGCAGGGTCTGGATTTTCTCCTATAATATCAGCATATAATTTATTTTTTATAAATGCCTTTAAACCGGCAGGAATTCCCAAAGCTCTTAATTCAGTATGCTTTGCACTAAAATACAACGGAAGTTCATCTTTATATCGTTCATCTGCCAGCCAATCTTGATAGTCAAATGGAACATTATCTCCCTGAACGCAAGGTATCCCAAGTGGGAAATACAAATCTAATGGTGTTATTCCCGTAAAAAGATTAAAATTGATAATTCCATATACGAATCGTATTGATTGCATAAAAATTATAAATCAAAATACATGACATACCTATTTCGAAGTCCCCAAAATGAAACGTGTGTGTAGTATACCACTAACGTTCCAGAATCATAGTCACGAATTTGGTCGAATGTTTCTTCGCCTCCATATGGTACAAATTCCTCTAAGGAAATCTATTCACAATAATTTGAGTACTTTCAGGAAGACAATTATAAACTGATTTAAGTTCATATCAACCACTTCTTGTTTTTTGATGCTTGGTATCTCGCTTTGTTATTGAAGATATATAACCTTGATTCGTGGATAATTCTTGACTGGAAAGTAAATTATGATTGTTCTCTTCATCCGAAACTTCTTGTTGAGTCGGTGGAGGCTGAGTATACGTATTCCTGACTAGGTTTTCTCTTTTTCTATTTCGACTAATATTTTGAGATTAAGATATGGTAGTTTTGAAGAAAAAAAATCAGAGAAGCAGAATATAAAGAATTTTTTGTGGAGAAGATTATAGAGAAGATTGATTTTGGGTTGTATTTATAGGGGTGTAAATATACCCGTTGGATTTCACCGCAGGTTGCCTCGATCGGTTTTGTTTACTTCGTTTAGATAGTTCCCCACTGCCCAAAACACAGTTTACCTATCCACCTGGTTTGGCATATTGGCAAATTTATCAATGGCCACTGAAATTTTTCTAACTAGATTTAAAAGTTTTTTAACACATAATAAATCAGATACAGATAAATTAGATTTAGACGAGTCTATTAAGTTAAAAAAAACAAACAACCTGTTAAATTTGATACCGTAAGTATTGCAAAGTACATTTTAGGATCTAACAAATTTACATAGTAATTTAATTAGAATCTACCACCACAGTTAAAAAATATAAATGCACTTTTGTAGGTCTAATTTACTTCTCCTGCTAGGTCTGTAGGTCGGTTGGACTCGGATCACCGAGTAACAATATCAACACCAGTGAATTTTGGAGTCATTTGGCTCATTCATTTATGACCTCTAGTTTCATTTCATGTGCCAAAGGTGATGGTTGGCACTCTGGGTAAGCAAACAGACATTAATGTACTACTACAGTAACAGTATGCCAGAGAGAGAGATGTTTCCATGATCATTTCCTGTGAGAGAATCTGATTCCATCTTAAATAATATTGTCTGTGGCTCTGTGACATTTTATATCATTTCAGACATGTTTGTTTGCATCCCAAGATTCCCTATTTCCCATGGTTACTTCTGACATTTTCAGTTCTGGATTATGGTTTCAGAGTTCAGATGAATCAGATACACCTACCTCAGGCTCCATTTTCCGGAATATTACCTTCTTCATGTTTTAAATTTGCTGTGGATTTAAATTTGCCTTAATCTTATCTCTATATCAAATGTACAGTTAGTTTTAATATTTTGGAAACGACTAAAGGAGAAAAATCTATGCATGCATGCCAACTCACACCCTCAGTCACCGCCACCGCCACTACTAGAGCCACCAAAAAAAGTAGCCGAGATGCGGCATGTACCGAATATATCTATATGGCCTTAACTCACATTTGAGCATGAAAAAGGGAAGTTACCATTAAGCCACTACGGCAGGCAGGCAGTACTATTCTTAAGAAAATTAAATAAGCTACGGCCACTATTTTCTTGGATGTCCCCATAAAGCGTGTCCGGTGGCGATTTTTATATTTGTTTGACCACCGCACCGATGTGGTAGTGATGCATGCGATAAGTACTGACCTTATACTACTACGTGGGTGCATGTTACTTTCCCTTTTAAATGCACCAAAGTCAATTTGTGCAGCCAGCTTACTTATCTTTGTTATTATTATTAAGCAAAACGTGTGAAAAAACATAATTTCCTGGCAATGGAGCCTGAGCTAGGCGTATTTGCTTAGCACCATGGCCGAAGAATATGAATGTGATCCTTCTGATCAGGGGCAAAGTCAAGTAAGAACAGGTGAAGAGATCAATATTGCCCTCAATGGTAACTAAAATTAGGAGTTAGGTAGCAAATTAGTTGGCAGTTATTACTAATTTAGCAACACCTGCCTAGAACTTTGTCAGCAGCATTATCCAAAACGTTATAATCCCATTAATCTGGCACAACTTCAGCAAGATAATGAAATTAAAAACAATAAATAATAATTATCTCAGAGATATTCAAATTTGGCATAATCAGAAGAAGCTATAAAAGGGTCTGTGTTCTCTTCATATCCAACACAATCCATTCATTCATTCTCTAAAGCATTTCCCTGCAAATTGTGTATTGCTTTACGTTTCTTCATTTTTCTTTTTTTTTCTTTCTCATTTCGCATTCAGTCATATAATGGCGAGTAATGGAGCAGCAAACGGGAATGCTAGCGTTAAAATAGAGATATGCCACGATGATAGTGTACCACCGGTTAAGGCGCAAACAATCGATCAGTTGCATTCACTTCAGAAGAAGAAACCATCAGCACCTACTACTCCTAGAAAACAGCAGGGAGCCGACGGAGCAAGCTTATTTACATCGGCCATTTCTGATCAAGAACGTCAACAGCAACAGCTTCAATCAATCAGGTATTACCATCCACAAAACCAAGCTGCAAATTTTGGCCAACCAATAAGTCATAAATAGGTGCTTAATCACAGTAATATTATTGTGAATTTGTATTAAATTTGTTCTGACTTATTGTAGTGCCTCATTGGCATCACTCACGAGAGAGACAGGACCAAAGGTGGTGAAAGGTGACCCATCAGTAAGGAAATCTGCAGAAACCCCAAAGGCTCCAATTACTCACCATCATCACCATCTCACCGCGCCGGTAGTTCCCATCAGTGACAGTGCTCTGAAGTTCACCCATATCCTCTACAATCTCTCCCCGTCAGGTAACTTGACTATCTATCTAATTACGGATGTCCAAAAAAATAGCCTAATCAGAAATTGGCAATGGTGGTGGATACTCACTAGGACAATTTTTGCTGTATTTTGTATTCGCAAAGAGCTCTATGAGCAGGCCATAAAGTATGAGCACGGTTCCTTCATATCATCTAGCGGGGCGTTGGCGACGCTTTCTGGAGCAAAAACTGGTCGTTCTCCAAGAGATAAGCGTGTGGTTAGAGACGGGTCGAACGAGGATGATCTTTGGTGGGGAAAGTACGTTAGCTTCTACAATCACAATCTCAATTTATGTATGCTTTTAACATTTCACGATGGATTTGATATTAATTTTGAGCCTGTTATTGTGTCCTACACAGAGGCTCACCAAACATTGAAATGGATGAGCACACCTTCATGGTTAACAGAGAAAGAGCTGTTGATTACTTGAATTCCTTGGATAAGGTGTGTAATCTATGATTCCCTTAGTTGTTTGTCCCATAAGCAAGACATTGCGTGTGTATTTGTAGCCAAAACCGAGGATCCGTAAGTGATTCATTATGTGAATTTATGATTCCAGGTATACGTGAATGATCAATTCTTGAACTGGGATCCAGAACATCAAATCAAAGTCAGGATAGTATCAGCCAGAGCATATCACTCTCTGTTCATGCACAATATGTAAGTAAAGTTTCACTGCCCCTAGTTTTTCCGGCGACAATTTCTGCACTAATTTGAGCAGATGTAGAATTCAGTAGCTGCTAGGACTAGAAATAAGTTGGTAACAAAAACTGAAATGTGCAATAAAGAATGCGATTGTACAACAAGAAAACTGATAAAAATGTTTTGCTTAAAAATTTGTAGGTGCATAAGACCTACAGAGGAAGAGCTAGAGAATTTCGGAACTCCAGATTTTACCATTTACAATGCTGGAAAGTTCCCATGTAATCGTTACACCCATTACATGACTTCTTCGACTAGCATAGACCTTAACCTTGCTAGAAGAGAGATGGTCATCCTTGGTACTCAATATGCTGGTGAAATGAAAAAAGGCTTGTTTAGTGTGATGCATTACCTCATGCCTAAGCGCGGGATCCTCTCTTTACACTCTGGCTGCAATATGGGCAAAGGTGGTGATGTTGCCCTCTTTTTCGGCTTATCAGGTAAAGAAATGGCCAGTAGATTGTCGACAATGTCTAGTGGTAATTTGTTCCATAGAAATCTAACAAGTTGCAAATCTTTTTGGGGAACATAATGTAGGTACTGGGAAGACAACTTTGTCAACAGATCAGAACCGTTACTTAATTGGAGACGATGAACACTGCTGGAGTGACAATGGGGTCTCCAATATTGAGGGTGGTTGCTATGCTAAGTGCGTCGATCTCTCTAGAGAAAAAGAACCAGAGATTTGGAATGCCATCAAGTTTGGAACTGGTAACTATGTTTTCGCTGTTTAATCTCACATAGCCATGTTTACCATGAGTTTTACTTACAGTAACTTGATGCTGCAGTGTTGGAAAATGTGGTTTTCGATGAGCATACTCGGGAAGTGGATTACACAGATAAATCTGTTACAGGTAACTAAGAATCAGCAATCTGATTATAATGCATATGGATTGCATTATAATTCGTACCTGATTGCATATGGCAAAGAAAAATGTATAATCTGTAGAACTCGTCTGCAAATGGATGTCACATTATAATGTAGTCTGATCATTGTTGTTGTTATTGCTGTGCAGAGAACACTCGAGCTGCCTACCCAATTGAATACATACCAAATGCAAAGATACCATGTGTCGGTCCACACCCGAAGAACGTTATTCTATTGTCCTGTGATGCTTTTGGAGTGCTCCCCCCTGTGAGCAAGCTGAACCTAGCACAGACCATGTACCATTTCATCAGCGGCTACACTGCTCTGGTATAATCTTACTACATACTACTGCAGTTATTGTGTCTACCAAATGAATTAGGGTTGCTAGTTGTTAGTAAAGACTATCAATACGCGCTGGTTTTAACAATCTTTGATTGCTAAAACAGGTTGCAGGAACAGTGGAAGGTGTGAAGGAGCCGACAGCAACATTCTCAGCCTGCTTTGGAGCAGCCTTTATAATGTTGCATCCTACCAAATATGCAGCAATGCTGGCTGAGAAAATGCAAAAGCATGGGGCAACAGCTTGGCTCGTCAACACTGGCTGGTCGGGTGGAAGGTAATAAAAATACATGCTAGTCAGGGTTCTGACTAGATCATTGTGCGTTCATTTACTCACTGCCATTCCATTTTCTCACCCTAGTACTTGTTTTGTGACTGATTTCTGCAGCTATGGTACCGGTAACCGTATTAAGTTAGCATACACTCGTAAGATCATTGACGCCATTCACTCAGGCAGTCTTTTAGAGGCAAACTACACTAAGACTGAAGTATTTGGCCTGGAGATCCCCACTGCAGTTGAAGGCGTTCCTTCAGAAATCTTGGATCCAATCAATTTGGTTAGTTTGAACACTCCTACACTTCATTACTCTTTTCGAGCTTTCAAACTTACACTGCCAACTTGATAAACTGACCTCTCATATACATACTGGTGATTGTATTGCAGTGGGCAGACAAACAAGCATACAAGGATACCATATTGAAGCTGGCAGGTTTATTTAGGAACAATTTTGATGGTTTTGCTAACTACAGCATCGGCAAAGACAGTACATTGACTGAGGAGATTCTTGCAGCTGGACCAATTTTTTGATACCAGTGGTCTGGTGGTGGATTAAAGGAGACACCCCCTATTGTGGTGGTCTGGTACCCACGTCGCAATTCTTTTTCTTCGATTTTATCTTATTGTAAAAATAATGTTGAACTTTGTTGATGATCCAACCATGTAACATTTTCAACGAGTTAATGCAATTCTTCGATTTCACATCAGTTTCCCATTAATATGAATATCTTGGCGGGTCACAATTGAACTCGAAATGCTAATTTGATAAGTAAAATTAAAAAATAACAATTGAAGCTAACTTGATTACTATCTAGTTGCAGTAAGTTTTTCTTTTTCTGTTTCGTCGGGAGCATTTCATTTCTTTTCTTTCCGCCCTGTAAGCGCCTTCAACGAAACAAGGCTATTCACGTGAGGAGTTGCTCGAGTGGTGGTATATACCATTTTAGTAAAATCACCCTTGAGTACTTTCTTCAAAATCTCATCTGGCTTTCTCAAAGTATTAGTTTCAGGGTCTTAACAGGAGAAAATCACATTGTACCACAACAAACATTTTTCGCTATTTGTCAGTGCAAATGGCTCAAACCTGCCGCCGTAGTCTTCCCATGCTATTCTAAACTTCCTAAGCCAATTCGCGTGCGTATAATCGACAATGTCCATTATACCTTCTTGACTCCCATTTAATCATATGTTTACTTGGAACTACTTCTAGGACGCACAAATTCCCTCTCAATTCCATGAGTCCGACACGCTAGCGTCACTGACGACAAAAGGTATTGATGGGAGCAAATCAAACGTCTCATTTTCCAAGTCAAAAGCTAGAATCTTTTTCGATTTTAGTATATTGGATTGATCCATCCAGTGAAGAGCTCCACCTGCAAAAAAACCACTGATGGTAAAAAACTCAAGTGAGACATATGGCATTTTTTAATCACACTACTTTTGCTTCTCCACCCAGCACCACCACCACCCTGGAGGGTATGCACCTGAATCTTTCCAGCAACCTTGAAAGGATACTCGCAAAGAATACTAACAAACTTGTACTCATTACTTGAACCAATGTAGCCAAATCCTTAACGTTCTTGCCTGCTGGCCGTTACCTGCAGCCGGCCGTATTACAAATGGAAGTCGAATGTGCTCGTCGGTGACAGGATTGCAAATATAGATTTGAATCGTTCTTGTTGGTGAACTTGCAGAAGTACCAGCATAACAAACTAAACCACTGGAAGAACCAACCATGAAACCTATGAAGTCGGATTTTGCAATGATTAAGCTGTGGTCTAATTTTGTAAGTGTTACCAAGTAGTCATGATCATCATCATCATCATCGAAATGATTAGTACTAGTATATATACTAACCTGATTATAACTATTTTACTCTGAATAGTAGAATTCTACTTCCGTTTCAGTTGTCTTACGGCGTAAAATCCGAAAAGTAAACCTATGTTGGGTTTAGGCAGCGAAGATTGCCATATTTTGCATACCTCTTCTCTGCATTGTAACCGTAAGACCATTGGTATGCTAGAAAATATTTTTGCTGTGATTTCTAAAGGTAACTTCTCCACTAATTGATCACTTTGAATTCAATCTCTTTAAGCTTTTCTTCTTCTTAATTCTTGTAAGCTTTTCTTCTTCTTAATTCTTGCGTCAGAAGTATTTAACTCTCTTTCAATATAAGTACATAGGTGTTTGCACCGTAATATACTTTGATCTCTGCACTCAATTCTAAGTTTGCAATGAAGGACATGGGCACTTTGAGTTACTTTTTGGGTCATTGAAGCAGTTTTTAGTTCAGATTCAAACACTCTTCATTTGACTCAAAACAAGTACACTTTGGAATTGCTAAAGAAACATGATATGACAGACTGTAAACCCTTGTAGGACACCAGTAGCACAAGGTAAGAGGGTTTATATACTTTGATGGTATATTATTATCTCATGCTTCTTACTACGGAAGTTTGGTGGGTAGATTACAATATTTGACACTAACAAGGCCTGACATAAGTTTTGTTATAAACTATGTCTCTCAATTCATGCATTTTTAACCTGACGTGCATCTGCAATTGGCTAAGCGCATACTCAGATATTTGAAACACTCTCTGGGATTAGGAATTGCGTTTGGCTCTAGTTCTTGTAATACAATAAAAGCTTTTTCTGACAGTGATTGGGCTGGGTGTCCTGATTTTAGAAAGTCTACTGCAGGGTATTTTGTGTTTTTGGGTGATAATTTTTGTTTATACCATGTGTAAAATATCCACATGTTGGGCTAGATTGATGTCCAGACCGCCATCTTGATGACATCCAAGTATGTCGGCCCATTCTGTCAGGCCCACTTTGTCGGCCCGTTTCTCCAAGCCATTTCATAAGCCCATTATGTCAGGCCTGGTTTGTCGACCCATTCTGTCAGGCCCGGTTTGTCGTGTCTACGAGCCCGCTGTATCCGTCCCCGGCCAAGACCTCCGGCCACGACCGGCGGCCAAGACCCCCGACCAAGATCGACGACCACGACCGGCGGCCTCGACCATGCAGCCAGCCATGCTGCCAATGTTCCAGCCATACTGTCCAGACAGTCTACCAGCTCATTCATCCCGACATCCATTCAGACCAGTCCACCAACAAATCTTGTCAGTCAGAGACTCGATAGTTGCAGGAAACGGTAAAAGATCGTATAAACTGTTGCCAGGATGGTCGGTCCGCAACATGATCAAACCCAAAGTTCGTTGTAACTGTTGCTTAAAAGTTCGTCAGAACTGTTCGACTACGTGTCCAACCTTTTGTATCAACTGTCCGAGTTCAATCTGCCTGAAAAGTTCTTCTTTAAAATATATCAAACCTTAAGAAACTCTGATCAAAGAGTCATCTTATGGAGCAGAAACTCTGATCCCCCATCCGAGCCGCCTGCACCGAGCCGCTAAGCCATCATCCAAGCCGATTGGATGTTTCAACCCCAAATTTACAAACTTGGAACGACGTTATTGAAACAAGGTTATGATCCCCATCAACTGAAATTAATAAGCATCTTCGAAGTTTGCGGAAGTTATTGCATGGATGTTCGATCCTCAACATGATCGAGTTCAAGGCTCGTGGATGTTGTTACAGCAAAGTTCGTTGAACCCATTGCATTGATGTATAATCTGCAACATGTTCGAGTTCAAATTTCGTGAAACTTGTTGTGTTGACTTTTTGTCCACATCATGTTCGAGTTAAAAGTTCGTTTAAGCTTTCATACCAAAGTTCGTGAAACTCTTTGCGTTGGCATTTTTCCCGCAGCACAATCGAGTTCAAAGTTCGTTTAAGCTTTCAAAAAAAAAAATCGTGATGCCTATTATGTTGACCTTATGTCTGCAACATGATCGAGTTCAAAGTTCGTTAATGTTGTTATGTGAAGGTTCTCCATCAATTTCGTCAATTTTGGAGTTTGTTGAAAATCTTTATAACCATATATGCAAGTCGCAATATCACTTCACATGAGGCATGTGAATATGCAAACATCTAATTATGCGCGCATCTGGAATAGTAGGTATGTCCCTCTACGCGAATTCTAGATAGCAGAAAACCTTCACTTAATTAAGCAGTATGACATTAATTGTCTGCTGGGAGCGAGTTGCATATCACTTCAAACGCAATGACTATCGCTTGGGGGAGAGATATGTGACAGCTCAGTATTCAAAGTATCTTTTTTTGGGTGATCTGCGTAACAATCCACACGCTTGGGGGCTTTACGTAGTACCTAAATGCAACGCAGAATTCTGCTGTCGGATAATCAAAACTTTTTAATACTACAACGAGTTACAGGATTAAGAGGGGACGAGTGTACACCCAAATATTTTTCCACAAATATCGGCAAACTGCGACGTTAAAAGTGGCACACCGCAAGCTGTTGCAGTCCAGTTCCTCAACAATTGTTGTAGTCCAGTTCTGCATTAACTGTTATAGTCCAGTTTTACATACACTGATGTAGTCCAGTTCCCAACAACTGTTGCTGTTCTGTTTCGCATCAACTGTGATAGTCTAGTTCCGCGTCAACTGTTTCGGTCCAGTTCGCAGTAACTGATGTAGTCTAGTTCTGCATCAACTGTTGCATCCCAGTTTCACAAACACTGTTGTAGTCAAGTTCCCAACAATTGTCGCAGTTTCATTCCGCAGCAACCTCGCATCAACTGTTGTAGTCCAGTTCACATCAACTGTTGCAGTCCATTTTCGCATCCACTGTTGCTCTCCAGTTCCGCATTCACTGTTGCACTCCAGTTCCGCAACAATTACTGCAGTCCAGTTTTGCATCCACTGTTGCAGTCCAATTCCGCATCCACTGCTGTAGTCCAGTTTCGTACACACTGTTGTGGTCCAGTTTCACATCAAATGTTGCAGTCCAGTTCCGCATACACTGTTGCATTTCAGTTCCTCATCAACTGTTGCAGTCCAGTTTCGCATAACCTGCTATCTAGTTTAGGTTCAACTGCTGCAGTTTAGTTTCGCATCAACTATTGCGTTCCAGTTCTCCGAAACTGCTGCAGTCAAGTTCCGGATCAATTGTTGTAGTCCAGTTCCGTGCAACTACTGCATTCTAGTTTCACAAAAGTGTTGCAGAGCAACATAAGTTTGATACTTGGCTCAACTCGCCTCGTACGCGAGCAAAATTCAACATGTAACCACAATTGGGGGCGTCTTTGTTTAACTTCTCTACAAACAATAGTGACAAGCCACGATCTTCTTCAACAAACGACAATTCACGCTTGGGGTCGAATTTTGTCATTGATCGTTAAACAAAAAGAGGAACTGAACTTCTTAACCCTCAACAAGTTGGAGGTTAAGAGGGGGCGATGTTTGTACCATGTGTAAAATAGCCACATGTTGGGCTAGATTGATGTCCGGACCGCCATCTTGATGCCATCCAAGTACGTTGACCCATTATGTCATGCCCACTTCATGGGCCCGTTTCTCCAAGTCATTCATAAGCCCATTCTTTCAGGCCCGGTTCGTCAGCCCATTATGTCAGGCCCGATTCTTCGTGTCTACGAACCTGCTGTTTCCGAACCCTGCCAAAACCCCTGACCAAGACATCCGGTCACGGTCAGCGGCCAAGACCCCCGACCAAGATATTTGTCCACGACCGACGACCAAAAACCCCTGCCAAGACATCCGACTATGATAGGTGGCCTCGACCATGCAGCCAACCATGCTGCCAATTTTCCAGCCATGTTATCCAGCTAGTCTACCAGCTTATTCAACCCGACATCCATTCAGGCCAGTCTACCAGCAATTCTTGCCAGTCAGAGACTCTATAGCCGCAGGCAACGATAAAATTCAAAGTCAACGCCCGTCGGTCAAATCTGGTTACCTATGTTAGTTTGGCCTGTTTCTACCAACCCAATGTCAGAACCCTATAATAAGGTTCTGGAAAGTTTTAGATTGCTTGCTGACCAAGTCACTGCGGGAAAAGTTCTGGAATATTCCAGACGTCTTGTTAGCCAAGTTACCACAGATAGAGTTTATCTCGAATTGAAGGTTTATCTTATGAGCTTAATTCTACAAATACAGGGGACTTAAACCCTAAAAGACATAGAAAACAAAGGGGAAATAAAACCCTAAACATTATATCTCTCCAAACTAGGAGAAACGCCATTGTAAACCCTATATCAATAAACATCTCTCCCCATGGGGATTCATCCCGTGAACGTAGGCATAACTTGCCGAACCACGTTAAACTCTTGTCTCCTTTTGTTATCTTTAATTTGTGTTCTTACCATTATTTCACATCATCATCACCAAATCAATTATGTTCCGTGCCGAAAGTTATTTTCGGTACAAACAATCTTGTTTCTTGGTCTTTAAGAAACAACCAACCATTTCTAGATCTTCAACTGAGGTTGCATATAAGGCTATGCTTGTTGGTTCTTTTTTGAAATCTTGTGGGTTTATTATCTCCTGAATGAGTTGCAGGTTTAGTTGATTACCCCTTGTACTATTTTCAGTGACAATATGGGAGCAAGGAGTTTAGCTGCCAATCCAGTATATCATCCAAGAACTAAGCATGTAGAAGTGGATTATCATATAATCAGGGGTCTTGTGTCAAATGGATTTTTAAGGGTGGAATATGTTCCCACTTTGGAACAAGTTGCTGACTTGTTCACTAAAGGCCTATCCAAGGAGTTGTTTTACAAATTGCAGGGCAAACTAATGCACAACAATGTGCTTAGTTTGAGGGGAGGTGTTAAACCATTTCCTAGCTGGTTTTCGTTTACACCCTGGCTATACTGCCAACATTGAGTAACGGTGTTATCAACATAAACTATTTTTATGTTTTAATTTCTTTTCTTGCTTTTTCGTTACTCTTAGTAAGAATAAGTCTTGTCCTCTAACAATAAATAGTCTTGTCCTGTATCTTTTTCTTTTTCATCTAAATCAATACCATTTTCTTTACAACTCTTTTTACAACTCAAAAACACATCTTATCAGATCTTTCACTTTTGTAATATAAGGCTATAGTCAAATGTATTTATGTTGTTAGACTATTTAATTTTACTTCTAAAAACATTAGTTTTGTAATTAATATTTATAAGATTTTAGTCATGAGTATAATGGAAAGCCGATCAAGAAAACATGCATAAGCATATATAAAGGAAATAAAAATTTAAACAGTAAAGAAAACGATAAATGTATAGATGTACAAAACATGTTTATATGGAAAATGAATAGTTATTTTAATAATTGTTAACAATTCCATGAATAATAAACTTTTTTACTTTTATTGCCCCATAATTAAGTTTTTCATAAGCATAAGACCCATAAAACAGAAGGAATTTGTATCACCCCACAAGAAAACATACGAATTTGCTGCTTCTCCCTATATGCTTCCCAAAATTGAACTTCCAAGGCTGGCCCTGATTGTTATAGTCCATAAACATCAGGGCGAGAAACTTTCTGAAAGCGTTGTCGGTCTTGGAAACAATCTTCCTTGTCGCATGAATGCGGGTAACTACCTCGCTAGGCTCACTCAAGGTGTCATAAAACACAACTCTGTATAACATGCTTCTTCCGCTGAAAAGGGGTTCTCTGTAGCAGAGATTTGTTTTTGCGTTCCCTTGAAAATAAACTTGATGATAGGTAGATGACACGACTCCATGTTTGTGCAACCATGGCCGCGCAAACAACGTGTGGTAGACTGTGTTTACTTCCAATATATAGAAAGGTTCAACTGCGCGGATTGGTCATACTTTAATTTCCAAGTTGATCTTCCGAATAGTATACTGGCTTAGACCACCAAAGCCTTGGATCCTGTTCAGGAATTTCTTGATCCCATACTTTTTTACGTCTATGATGGTCAGGAAATGCAAGGGGACCATATCTAACGACGCTCCAGTATCAACGAAATAAGCAATCAGTCACTTTTGCATCTTAACTCAACGGCTCGTATGATTTTAACAAATTTTGTTTCTTAAAATATAAAAATAGTGTATTTTTGGAAAAAATTGATTATCTTAATTGATTATGTTTTTATCTTTGATATTTTTAGAAATATAATTTATTAAAACAATTAATAGGAAAGATACATGTGAACATATGATTTGTCTCCCATGTCCCCTTCAAAAAACGTCTCCATCAAAAATTTATCCATAATTATGAGAGACTACATAATGTACAAATCTGATCTGAAGTTGCAATGGAACATCCGTTTAATTCGTTTCTAAAAAAATCATTAGAACTAGCAAATGATTTTACGAATTGATAACTAGGGTTTGAGGTAGCTCCATTTATGTAAAAACTTCTACTCTGGTACAATGTTAAAATTCTTTTAATCCCCTCTAGTTATCCTTCTTGATACACCATAAAAATTGTTAATAAGTTGAATCTAGTTAGATATATGACCAACGAAACTCAAATGATCCGAATCAAAAATATGAACCGAACCCGACAACATGAAAAAAAATAAACAATAAACAAACGATCTGATATCTTATTCTGTATGACTTATGAGTCAGACGCCGAGCCCAATCCATAAAGCCCAACTTAGCAAAAACAAAAGTAGCTACATTGGTGCGCCCTCGTGAATTAAACTCCCCCACTTCTCTCTCTCTCATCATCTCTTTTCTTCATCGAAGAACTCTTTCTTCTTCTTCTTTCTCGTTGTCATCAAATTACAGAAAACCCTAGTTCTTCCTCTTCAAATGTTACTAGAAACAACCCCTTAGTTCTTTCCCCTGTTCCTTCTCTTTTATACAAAAACCTTCAATAATGGCAGGAGGAGGAGTTACCTCAAGAGAACAGACACTTTCTTTACTCTCCGCTGTAAAAAACCATGGAGATTTAGCTGTTAAATTATCTTCTTTAAAACAAGCAAAGGATATTTTATTGTCTGTTGAACCTTCTTCGTTGGTTGTTGAGCTTTTTCCTTATATTGTTGAACTTCAAGGTTCTAATGAGCTTTTGGTTCGGAAAATTTTATTAGAGTAAGTGTGAGAGTTTCAATTTTGTTTGGTTATTTTGAAGTTATTGATGAAAGGGGGTTTATGTTTTTGCATGTTATTGTGGAATTTTGTGTTTTTTTTGGGTCAATTAGATGGGTTTAGAATTAGGGTTTCCTAGTTTGGGGGTTTTGAAGTGAAATTATTAGGATTAATACTGGTATATCCTGATGTTGTTGTTGGAGTTTGGCTTTGATTTGTAACCTAATTGTCACATTATGGTGAATTAGGGTTTCACCAATTTGGGGTTCTTAGGTTATGATTGGTTTAGGGCACTTACTAATAGTATTGTACTTACTGTCTAGTGCTAATTGAAGACATGCACTAAGAAATTTTTCTTTTTCTTGATTCTTATGGTGTTTCTTGTGGTGGCAGGTTAATGGAAGAGCTTGGGTTGAAGGTGATGGAGCAATCATCTGTATTCATGCCTGTCTTTTTGACATATTTGAAAGATGATGCTTCATCTGTTGTACGGCAGTCTATTGTTAGTGGTACAAACTTCTTTTGCAGCGTTTTGGAAGAGATGGCACTACAGGTTTGTATTGTGGACCATGTCGTCCCAAATTTTTATGAAAATTTATCTATATGTATGTCTCAATTTCATGTTGATTATTATTAGTAATTTTACCTCCATTTAAGTACAAGATGTAAGGGAGGGGTTAGGGGTGTATAGTATCTATGTACTGGAAATTTACCATTTTTGTAAAAGTGGCATGACTTTAAGGTTTAATTATCATGAGTTTACAATATATGATTTTCCAAACCTATTTGTCCACTAACATGCACACTCATTAAAAGTGTACAAGCTGTATTAGAAGTTATGCATATACATGGATACGATATCGAGCTCCTCTACTTCAAAAATTGGAAACTGATTTGTTATCCATAGGCATCCTTCTTAGAAGGCTTTGTTTCGTTGTCGTTCTTGGTTTAAATCTTTTTGTTTCTTGAGAATGAAATTTAGTTTATTAACCCTACTCCATGTTTCTTGTATCAATGCGTGAGTTTTAGTACTTATTACTCATATGCTTCCTTTTGCAAAACCACAGTATCATCATTCTGGTAAGGTAGAGAGATGGCTTGAAGAGCTGTGGAGTTGGATGGTGAAGTTCAAGGATGCTATCTGTGCAATTGCTTTGGAGGTAGGCATTATCAGCAGATATACAAATTTCTTCCTCTGAAGAACACTTAATCGCTATGTTTTAGTCATGTAGACACGCGAATAAATTTAATGCTCACACTTGTTGACTTGGCTGATTTGCAGTCTGGTCCTGTTGGAACAAAGTTGCTTGCGATAAAGTTTTTGGAAATGTATGTTCTGCTTTTCACGTCTGATGCCAATGATGTTGAAACATCCTTTAAAGAAGGTATATCATCATGCCTGTTCTTGTTTTGTGTTTTGTAGTTGATTTATGGTGATTGCTTACTTGAAATTCCTATTTGTTTTCTGATACGGTCATTTTCTTCTACAGTGAAGGGTCAAAATTTTAATATCTCATGGGTGGTTGGAGGTCATCCTATACTGGATCCAGATTTGCTCACTTTGGAAGCAAACAGGAGTCTTGGATATTTATTGGATATGTTGCGCTCATCAAAGACACTTCCTGGTTCTGTGACAATTACCGTTATCAATTGGTGAGTCCGGCTTCATCCTTTGCACGTTTCTTGTAGCCAATGGAAATATTTTGCTTATATAGAAACTTAAGATCGGAGCAGCTGAAGTTATCATTTGGGAAATATTAGTCACTTGAAACTAAGGTTGACTTTGCACGAATAGTGGTTAATATATATACTTTGACTATATATAGAATAAGGTGTCGCCTTCAATGGCTTGATTTCCTTAGAAACTAAATACAGAGAAGAGATTAACCGCTTCCTGGGGTTCCTTCGTGATGAATTTATGTGATGTTCGATTTCTGGCTTTGTTCTATTCTCATCACGATCTTTTTACTGCGGTACCATTATGATACATATCATCTGATTAATAACTTCTAACTACTCAGAAGGTTCGAAACCTTAAGTTTGTATCCATGCATTTGCATTTGCTACTGTATTGTCTTCCCAACTTTACTATTTTAAAAGTTTGGTGGGATTTCTCGAGCTGGTAACAGGTTCTAATTCAACTGTCTCCTAGGAATTATTCGGGATGCTGACCAACTCTATTTGTGGAGTTAAACAGCGGGGTTGGTGATTACCAAATATGGATTTGTGCTTGACATCGCTGCTGCATCAATGGATTAAATAGTTGGAGATAAGATAGGCAGTATAAAACTGGACCTTGATTGCGTCAATGCCAGCACATTGACCAGTTATAGTAAAAGAGAATTGATGGATGACCTTGTACATCCTTTCTCTTTGAGGAATTTAGTTGCCATTTGATGCATTTGATATGTTGTAAACTGTTTCAGAATCATACCCTGTCATTGGGACTATCTCCTAAATGCAACTGTTATTTCAAGTTGTAATATTTTGTTGATATACATTTAGCATGTATATAATTGTTATATAGATTTAGAAGAAATCACCCAACTTTTTTTTGTTTTAGTTGTGGTTGAATCTTTTTTTATCTTCCATTTACCTTTGGTTTTGAGTCATGGCTCATATGGCTTCAAGTTCACACCTATTGGCATCTAAAGTTTGAACATACTTGTTCTTTTTTCTCTCTTCTACTTACCACTGCACTTAGTAGGTTTAATAACATTTCTGTTGGCTGGTATTTGTCAGAGGGTGTTTTCAAGGATCAGATGACATTTTTGTGTGCCCATGCACTCAGTTTCTTTGTGAATGGTATAGTAAAAACCAAATGCTGCGTATTGACATGTTTATAGTTTTTTCAGTATATCTTTATAGATGGATATATATAGATAAATCATAGCGTCATTTCAACATTACCTAATATTTACAGAACACTTCTGCTTCAAAACAATGGCCAAAAGAATCAGCATTCTCCATGTTAGTAGCTTCCATAAAATTAACATGGCGAAGTCTGTGTTTTCTGCAAGTGCTTTTGCAGTGGTTAAAGGCACAAACATATTGTGCATTGTTTCTTTCTGCTGTCTTTTTTCTTTTTGGTACATGTAAACATGTTAATCTGCACTACACTGCAAAATGTAAGGATGGTTCGCAACTTGTACGTAGCCAGAGTCAGTCAGACCTGAAATGTAGAACTAAAGAAAACTCCACGGCCAGTTTTGATGCACAACTTTAATCACTTTCAGGGCTGAATTGTTCAAATTCGTTTCTACAGTTTGATCCCTGTAGCAGTTTTTTTTGTTGACATTTGGAAATGCAGCTGATGAAGACATTTGCCCAACTAGTAGTCTAGACAGTTGATAAATCGTCACATGCCTATTCAGTATATTTCCAACTTAACTCGATGTTGGGAGAAAATTCATTGCGAACGTTCTTCGTCTCTTGTTGTATTTTCTTCGTCTTTTGTTGTATTTTCTTCTGCTGGGACAACGTGCAAGTCCTCACAGTTACTTCATCCTGGTACCTAGTTCGGAAAAGCAATTGAATTTTTGACATCCATGACAAGGATCTGTAAGATTTTGAAGGCTAGGGAGATTTTAAGTTGAGTTCGTTTCTGTGCTAAAGGATTTGAGATTCAAATGGGGAACTTTGGATGTTACAGGGTTTCCCTTGTCTGAAGTGTGATTACTTAAAAAGCGAAGTATATCTCATTACTGTGCAGTTCTGCAGATCATGTTATGCTAGAAATAAATACTTATATGGATGTTGAACTTGAACTGGTCATTGCTAGTCTGCTTATCAACCGTTACGTAAAGTTCGTCTAGACTGGTTACCACTAACAGAGCAGTAGAGTTCTTAACCAAACTTATATCACTTCTGCCACATATGTTGATGCAACAACCATTTCCCAGTTGAAAACGCTGAACCATTTCCTTTGTCACGGTTCAGTTAGTTGATGTAAAGGAAGACTTGGACTTCATCTGGTCTGGCTATATATATTTAAATGTTGTTGTATTTATCTTAGGATAATAGGTTTGTCGGGTCATGGGGTGGAACTGCGTTCTCTGTCCATTTACAAGAGTGTCTTAATATGTGTTTGAGACCAACGCTGGTGGTGTTAGTCATTGTATACTTATGTAAGGTCACATTTTTTGACTTCAAAGTTCCATTGGGGTAAATGCGTTGTAGAAATTGCTTGTATCTGCTACAGAATTTTCTGTCGCTTGTTCTGGCTTTTATGTCAACCTTGCTACATTCCTATCTGGAGTGCCATTTTAATAACCTGTTTGTCTTTAGGTGCATGAGTATCTGTTTTTTATTATCTGTACATTTACTGTCATACGCGACAGGTATATTGCTTTCTGCTTTCTTTTGTTTGTCGATGCTGAACTTTGATGCAAATGATTCTTATTCCTTACAGTATGTTGTCATGCTTTAAATGCTACTACATATCTTTGGGAAAATCTGTCTAGTGGCCTGACATGACCTTTCTGCTTGACAGTCTCGCTGCTGTTGCAAGGAAACGGCCAATGCATTACACTAGTATTCTTTCAGCATTACTTGGATTTGATCCAAATTTCGAGACACCTGGGAGTCATGCTGCAAGTATCCAGTACTCTTTTAGGACTGCCTTTCTGGGTTTCTTAAGGTGTACCCACCCCTGCATTGTAGAGGTAATACTTTTCAGTACATTCTGTTCAATTTTCAGTGATAAGGCTTTTCTTGCTTCCAAGTTCGCTTACACTTTACCATCCATTAAACTATTTATGTATGTGACACAAAATGCACATTTATTTGGCAGTCGCGGGATAGATTGGTTAAGGCTTTGCGGGCAATGAATGCGGGGGATGCTGCTGATCAAGTTATTAGGAAAGTTGATAAAATAATAAAGAATACTGAACGTGCTTCACGGGATGCTCGATTTAACAAGGTAACTAACCTTGCTAGTAGCTATTGCACTTTCTCGTGGAGCTTATTGTTCATAACAGTATATCGGTCATCTGTTTTTTTCTTTTTCTTGTTCAAACACCCTAATGCTTAGGATTGTCTTATGTTTTGATGGTCAGGAGGATCAACTATCAAACCATTTCTTGCCTGTTGCTGGTGAATTGAATAAGAAAAGGTCCATGCTTCAAGATGTTGACAGCGCAGTCAATAATGACGAACTGCCTGCAAAAAGGACTCGTTATCTTTCTGTGGGAAATGCAACCTTACCAGTTCAAAACAATCCTGGGCATGATGGAATTACTTCTAATGGAGTATCTACTAAGGTTCCATTAATACAAAATGAGTTGACTCCTGTTGAACAAATGATTGTCATGATTGCTGCCCTGTTGGCAGAAGGAGAAAGGGGCGCCGAGTCACTTGAAATTCTCATCTCAAAAATCCAGCCTGACTTGATGGCAGACATTGTTATAGCTAATATGAGACACTTACCTAAGAACTCACTGCCATTGTCAAGTAGATTAGGGAACATGGCAGTGCCTTCACTGTCAGGTCCTTCTACTACAACCTCCCAAGTTACAGTATCAAATGTTCCAACTACTACTTCTCAGCAGTCTCCCGTCTTCCAATCACAAGCTGTAATTCCTTTTTCTTCCACAAAAGCAATAGGTGCTCTTTCTGCTGATTTGAGCTCGGCTTCTGCTCTTGCTGCAGACCTTAAGCGTGAACCAAGAAGGGTAATTCAAACCTCAAACTGAATCTCCATTTTACTACAATCTCGTTGTTTACCTTATTTTGCGAATTTTGAGTTTTTTTTGGTCAAGTATTAATTGTTCTAGTTTATTCAGGATCCTCGTCGCCTAGATCCGCGGCGACTACCAGCATCTGCAGCAGCAGCTCAACCGCTGCCTGCGGAGGAGATCTCTGATTCACGGTTTGCCTTTGATGCTTCAATCTCTATGGGTAGTGCTGTCTCAGTTCAGGTGGTACCAAAGGTTGAAAATGCTATAGAGCCTTTGGTGTCTAAAAGTGATACCGAGTTCTTTGAAAGTTCCATCACTCACTTAGATGACCACCATACTTTTAAAGAAGATTTTGGGGCTGTGGGCGAAGAAGCTCTCACTATTGATCCATCTGCAGAAGTTAATAATACAACTTCAGATGTTCCACCTTCTGATGTCATCATGGATCTGGAACCTGTATTATCTCCGGAACAATCAGATTTCGCTGTAGTGGAACCGGAGATGCAGGATTCTAATATGGATTTTGATCAGAATTCTCCAGTTATACCAGGCACATGTGCACCTGAAGAGACATTTCGTGAGTTACCACCTGTCCCATCATATATTGAGTTGACAGGAGAAGAGCAGAACTGTTTGAGTAAGTTGGCAGTTGGGCGTCTTATTGAATCAAGCAGACAGATACATGCAACAGGCTGTAGTCGGACATGCATGGAATTACTTGCACGCTTAGTTTTGCAGGTAGTGATGAAATGTATATTATTTGGTTTGTTCTCTTCACAACAGTTATGTTTATATTTTATTTTTGTGTTTGTCTCTATACAGTCGACATGAATACTTTGAGGAGATACCTCCTTTTAACATGAAATAATGATGATTTTTATGTTGTTGAAATTTTCTGAACCAAATCATTGGATGACCTCCTGTTAGACAAACAATTCACAGTATAATGAGACAGAGTATTGAAAGAGAATTTCCTGTTCACATCGTCAATCCATGGACTATGGCGGTGATGTTTATGAAAGAATGGCAGAGAATCATATGATACACAACCTCTCGGCTAGATCCTTGTTATCCTTCCAAAAGGCTGCCTAGCTTCAGTTCCGTCAATTCAGTTTATCTGAACCGAATCCATCTATAAAGGTCCTAAAATGGATTTTACAAAATTGCCATGGACCTTGAAAACAGTATCTGAAATGCATTATCTGTTTTCTTTCCTGCATCAACTTCCTGACAAACTTAGAGAGCAGTCACACTTCTGTGTTTAGAAGATGTTTTATGCAAGCAGGACCTGAATTGTCATTAAAAATGAAGCATCTTACACGAAAAAGGGGGATGCAATGACCAAAATACCAGAAGGCATTCCATACTTTTGAGGAGGCTTATTTAAAGTGTTAGCAACAGTTGACAGTCTTCAAGCTTCCTTGATAGGACTGCAGTGCTGCTATGTTTCACTGGCCTTGAAATGTGATGTGAAATCAAATATATCAGTTTCGTGAGCATCCTGGGATTCCAATTGAGACATGTCTTTGATAGATTACTCTTTGCTTGAATTGAAATTGCTCATGGTGGATTGCTTTATCATTGAAATTTACTTTATAGTCAGTTTATATGATAACTGCGGGAAAAACTTTACATCTTTTGTAATGCGAGTATCTCTTTATGTGGGCAGACTGCTGCTGATCAAGATACTGTTTCAATGGTGCAAAAGCATATAATTTCGGATTATGAACACCAGAAGGTATGCAAATCTTGGACTAAAATGTCATCACTAATTCCCTTATTGCTGGTCTTCTTATTTTCTTCTCTATAAAGGAGTAACTGCGTGGGAATGGTAATCATTGTACAAATATTTGCTATCAAGGTATGAGTGTGCAGTCGAATGTGAAATGATTCTTAAGTTGTATGCAGTCAGACTGAAATAGCCTCTCTTATATGGAGAGGAAAAAAGATGGTACAGATTATGCAAAACAACTTAAACCTGATTGATGTATGTGTATAGGCGTAAGGTTATCTTAGTTGTCCCTCAGCAGTTAGTTAAGGCCTTTGAAGCCTTACATATTCTAGAACTCAACACCATTCTTATCTCCTCTTATTCATTGTGATATCTTCTTCAATTTTTAGGGACATGAGCTTGCAATGCATGTACTCTATCACCTGCGCAGTGTGGTGATATCCTGCGCAGATGAATTCTCGTCATTTGCTGAGAGTATATACGAAAAGTTTCTTCTGGCGGTGGTAAGTATTTCCAGAATTATATCTATTTTGTTTTTTTCCAGAGTTATATCTATTTTGTTTGTTGTTATGTTACTTTGAAGTCTTACAGTCTTTTTATGTAGGCCAAATCTCTGCGAGATACTTTGCCGGCTTCAGATAAGTCATTTAGCAGATTTCTTGGTGAAGTTCCTCTTTTGCCGGATTCTGCATTGAAGCTGCTGGAAGACCTTTGTTGTTCAGAGGGGTTTGACAACCTCGGGAAAGACGTTCGTGATGGTGATCGTGTCACTCAGGGCCTTGGTGCTGTATGGAGCTTGATATTGGGCCGTCCACTCAACAGGAAGGCTTGCTTGACTATAGCTTTCAACGTACTACTTCTCTCTCTCTCTCACACACACAGACTCACTTATTTGTTTGTATTTCTCGCTCATGGTTCTGTATTTCAATTGCAGTGCTCTGTTCATCCGCAAGACGACGTACGTGCAAAGGCTATCCGTCTGGTAAGCAAGCTGACTTTTTTTTTTATATATTAATAAACCCACTAATAAGTTGCTGGGTAGTCTTAGTTTTTTTCCTTCTAATTTCCTTTGGATCCAACCAAGTGGAAAGATATTCATAAGTAGAAAAGGAGCATTGCTCTAATGTGTTTGTTTATTGTTGGTAAGGTTGCAAACAAACTCTATCGGCTTAGCTACGCATCAGAAAAAGTTGAAGAGTTTGCAACAAATATGCTGTTGTCAGTTATTGATCAACGGATTCCAGATACAGAGCCCTCACAAGTTGGTATCACTGAGTCAAACCCCGAAGAAAATGTAAGCTCAACCTGTTTTCAAGGTCTTTTTGGTTTTTATCCTCTATAGTATAGATATTTCAGGACTTGAGAGCTAAATGTTTTGTAATATCTGGAAAATTTTAATTTACTGCGAACCGCTGTTAAATCATTTTCTTTTATATTATATGAAGTATTCTACATTCTTGCACCTTCTTTCTACAGGTTGGAATTCAGGAAACCTCGATTAGTGGTTCTCAAAATTCAGATCCTGGAGTTCCTGAGAGTGAGCTTGTGAAAGATCTCCACCCAGTTCTACAGACTGTTCCTAACATATCACTGTCTCAAGCCCAGCGGTGCATGTCATTATTTTTTGCTCTATGTACAAAGGTCTACCATTTTAGGCCCTCACATAAGTCAGAATAATTTTGTTTTAATCAGGCAATCCGATTTTGATAATTTTGTTCATCATTTTTATGCAGAAACCTAGTCTTCTACAACTTGTATTTGATGTTTATGGACGGGCTCCGAAGACTGTTAAGCAGGTCTTTGCATTTTTTTGTTTACGTACTGCAAAAATCAGTAGGCCGTGATATTTTGTCTATCATTGTTGCAAGTTATATTTTTACCACAACATTCTAAACTAATTAGGGTGATGCAGGCTGTCCATCGGCATATCCCGAATCTTGTGAGGAATCTTGGATCATCATTTTCTGAATTCTTGAAAATAATTTCGGATCCTCCTCAAGGAAGCGAAAATCTTTTGATGCTGGTATTGTTAGGTTCTTCTTTTCAATATTGCTACTCTGTCCATTTTAACTAACCATGAATGATATTGACTGTATTCTTAATTTATGGCAAGGTATTGCAAATACTCACTGAAGAAACTACTCCTTCTGCTGATCTGATTGCCACTGTTAAACATCTGTATCAAACAAAGCTAAAGGTTCCTAGCTTCCTTCAGTTCTAATTTTCAACCTCTATTGGCTTACTTATTGGTATGGTTCTTGCATTGACACTTTTTACCTTGCAGGATGCTGCGATTCTTATACCGATGTTGTCTTCACTTCCCAAAGACGAGGTATTTTCTTTGCTATGTGCTCTTCCTACATACAATAAAGGGTTGCGCTTCATAACATGTTCTTTTCTGAAGATGAATGGAGTAGAAAGAAATTCTTCTGTTTAATGTTAATCCTTCCTAGGCCATGGTATCCTTAAGATGGGCCATACTTTAGAACAATTTTTGTAATATTGGTGTTCAGTTCACTTCCACCTGTGTGTACGCTGATGCTTTTGAATTGTGGGGACTAGGGATTCAATCTATCCTTACATCTATATATGACCCCTGCATTAAGCTGTTCAATCTCACATGGCGTTCTTACCTTCATTTTTTGCAGTATATCGGCGTTTATAATAAACCAAAGTAGTGCTGTCTCTTATCCTTAATGCTGATTGTTAGTTGTGTATACCACTATATAGAAATTAAGGCAGCTAAACTTTAGTTGGATTTCATGAATGCTTAACTGAGTATTGGATTTGGAACTGTTGCGTGCCTTCAGGTGTTGCCTATCTTCCCCCAACTTGTTGGTCTTCCCTTGGAAAAGTTCCAGGCAGCACTGGCTCGTATTCTTCAGGTACATGCTCTTTATTTCTTGAAAGTCATGTTATACTGGAAATAATAGTCGTATGAACTTATTATTCTACTTGTGCGAGCCAGAATGCTGAAGGTGTAAATTGTTATTAAGTTTGAAGAGTTTGTGTGAATGATCTCTCAGTGTTCTAGTTGTGTTCATGCACAGGGGTCAGCTCATACCGGTCCAGCTTTAACACCAGCAGAAGTGTTGGTTGCCATCCATGGGATTTGCCAGGAAAGAGATGGAGTTGCACTTAAGAAGGCATGCATTGTCCTCCCTCCCTCCCTCCCTCCCTCCCTCCAGTGTTCTGTTGCAATCACAATCTTATTCTAGCAAGAAGCTTTGGACTGCCAAGATGAACAAAATTGGCAAAGTGGAAGAAAGAAAAATAATACATTACTGTCTTGGATAACCACTCATGCACTAATTTTATGTAATTTCTGTGGTTACAGATAACAGATGCTTGTACAGCTTGTTTTGAGCAGCGGACAGTCTTTACACAGCAGGTCTTAGCCAAGGCCTTGAACCAGCTGGTGTGTAGTGTACTCAACTCATGCGCTAGTACAGCAATTTATAGATCTAGTTTAAATTGTATTATATCTTTCCTTTTTCTTCTCTGCCTACTAATGCTGTCGTAAAAATCCTTTTTCAGGTTGACCAGACACCTCTCCCTTTGCTATTCATGAGAACAGTTATTCAAGCTATTGATGCTTTTCCAACTCTGGTAATTAAACTCTCCGTTGTTTTCTGTTGTACATCCATTTTCTAAATTACTGGGCAAATTGGAAAATCATTGCCACTGCAGCTGTTCTATGCTGTAGCATAAGATGGAGCGAGATCCTTGTACCTTATTATGTTTGATTGTGTAACCATATGCACCGTGTAGGATAATCTCGCCATTCAAAGACAATGAATGTATGAATTATCTAGCTAAGGCAAAGATTGGCTGTGTTACAGCCAATAAGTAACCAATGAACCCACGGAAGAGTTTTTTCTTTGAATATTCATGTATTTTCGACCATTGTGACCCCTTTTGCACTTTCTAAAGGGCACACATCTTTTATCTTTGAGTACAACATGGTTAGATCAGACGGCTGTTAACTAATGAGCTTCTCTTTGCCTCTTAGGTTGATTTTGTGATGGAGATACTCACCAAACTTGTCAGTAAACAGGTACCTAGATTCAAATCATTGCCTTGTTCTTTAGCCAATGTTTGTCTGTGTATTTGTTCTGGTTGTGAATGATGTTTGGTGAGGTACTGATACTTTTTTGTCTTTAGATTTGGAAGATGCCAAAGTTGTGGGTAGGATTCTTAAAATGTGCATCTCAGACCCAACCACATTCTTTCGGCGTGTTATTGCAGGTAACTCATTCAGGTGCTTTTAGACAATGGGATCTTTTTGGTTTACTTTTTGTTGCATCTTCAATTCTCTATGCTACTTCTTGCAGTTGCCTCCTCCACAGCTTGAGAGTACGCTAAATAGGCATGCAAACCTCAGAGCTGGTCTTGCTTCTCATGCCAATCAACCTAGTATAAGATCCACACTGCCAAGGTAATCAATCATAACATTGCACCTCTAAACAAAAATATCTAACTATTAAAATTAAAGATGTTGCCCATCAGCATTTGGTAGGAAGAGGCTAAAGTTTCTGATCACGGTTTATTTTGTGGAAATGGAAAGTGTCACTAGTTACCATCGGCAAGTCCTGGGTTCTGGGATCTAGGTTTTAGGTTGAATACATGTTTACAGAGAGTGGTGGATGTTCCAAATCGTGATGAGAGCTCCACATGTAAAAAACTACACATGCTGTCCGTGTAGTGTTTATGGTAAAAATGATTGTGGGTTTGACCATTTTAATAATCCACTACTGGGTAAAGATAAAATTTAAGTTGTCGTAAAATGTATTAGAAATATTACCATGACTGAGACTGACCAAATTTTCTGTTACGGTGAAAAAATAAAAACAGATCAACTTTGTCTGTCTTGGGTCTCGCCAATGAGTCACCACATGCACAAAGATCGTATCACCCATCTGCGCTACACTCAGAAACAGGTTCTTCAGTTCAGGGGGCTACACTAACTTAATGCATACATAGTCATATCGGAAGATCATAAATTGTCAGGCAGAAAATACGTACAGAACACATACTGGAAATGCCAAACAAAATCATTGGTGACCATCCACCACAGTTGCTCAACTTCAACAAACTCCCAATGTAACAGCGAACTACTGCTCGAGGAAATTTACTGGCAGAAGAGAGTTGGTGAATAACGCATTTTGTCCAAGACAAGCCAGGGAAGCAAATAATCTTGTGAAGAAAGCGAGCAACTATCTGTGATCATCTCGTCTGAGGTTCTGGGTCCTTGAAGCAGTTGCAGTTCAAAAATGTACCATAGTAACCATCATTAGCCTGTATGGGCTGTGTTTTTTTTTTTGAAATCAGGCTTGTAACATCATGTACAATGCTTCTGTCCGTGGTAATTGGGAATTCTTTACCTCCCTAGTTAAATCCGGGGAGGGATTAGTGGTTCGGTAGGTTTGGTTCGATTGTTATATTTCTGTAATGCCATAGTGGTATAATTGGGGGAACTTGTGCAGCTAGTAGTCTCTATGTTTCCCACAATAAAAATACCACTAACCTTATATTCACAGCAGGAACTGGAACTGAATCATTGCCTACTATTTTTGTGTGCCGAATTACACGGCAAACTTGAAAAGCTGTAACAGCGGATTCATTGTTAAACATGAATATCAGAGTTAACACTAACTTCATCATATAGCTTGACCGATTTTTGGTTTTAATAGCAATGAGATGGTATGCATCCACAACGCTTTCTGTCGTCTGTGCTGATCATCAAAATAAAAACACATTACAATCTCTATTTCGTGCCAAAATTGTGAAGGCGCAAGCTCTTATGGATATGAAGGGATACATCACAAAACCATTACCATCATACAACAAATTCATTCCCAACCTGTGAAGTAATCCATTTGGCTATAATTTCCATCCTCATGAATCAAACTTGTGAAGGCCATAAGATAAGACAGACCCATGTTGATAGACGACTGCACCTTATCATCAAAGTTGTTATAGGAGGTTATTAAATTCCACGTGCAATTACAGTGTCAAATAAAAACAACCTTGCAGTCATATCAAATTACAACCTTGCAGTCATATCAAATTTGATAATCGAGGGTACCAAATTTTTTTATGCCTCAACATCGCTAACAGGAGGTATCAATTTTTTCGGAGGGGTACCAAATGTACCCCCAAGAAAATTGGGTGTGTAAAATCCCAGCTCGCCTCATTTTTGCGGGTTTCAGTCGGAATCTCCCCAATAATCATCATCATAACAGTCCAAGTCCAACGAATCTCATTTATAACTGAAAAATTTCCATTTTGACTTCCGGCACCGATCATTCATTTCCCGATGAATTAGAGTTTGCGATGGCATCGATTCGGAGAACACCATATCCAGCATCATCATACAATGATGGAATTCCCAAAGTTGAATCTCCATCACATAAGTTGTTATACGGTTCTAATTACTCCCCAACAACAGCATCCAGATTTCAAAGATTCTTAGGTGAATTCTTCTTCTTTCCATCACACAAGACTTCAAAGAAACAATTGAAAAGGTCAATCACTCGATTCTCATTGTTTTTCATTTTTGGATTCTTATTAGGTTTAACTCCATTTGGTACTATTGATTTTGATACTCAATTCAGTAGTAGTAGTAATACTAGTCAACCACAAGATTTCTCACTTGATCAACATCGTAAACAGACTGTTAATCATGTTATTAGAGAAAATGTTGTAGTCGATGTTGTTGGTGGAATTGGCATTGAAGGTGTTGATGGGGATAGAATTGGGATTCAAGGTGGTGGTGGAGGAGGAGGAGTTGAGGGTGGTGGTGCAGGGGAAATTGGCGGTGGTGGAGGAGAAGATAGAGCAGATAGTGTTTTAGTTATACCTAAGAAACAGCTGATAATTGTGACGCCAACGTATAATCGAGCGTTACAAGCGTATTTTCTACATAGATTAGGACAGACATTGAGACTTGTTGATGCGCCGTTATTGTGGATTGTTGTGGAAATGAACATGATATCGATGGAGACAGCGGAGATTTTAAGGAAAAGTGGTGTTATGTATAGACATCTTGTCTGTATGAAGAATAATATGAATGTCAAAGATAGAGGTGTTCATCAAAGGAATACTGTGTTGCAACATATAGAGCAACATAAACTTGATGGAATTGTGTATTTTGCGGATGATGATAATATATATTCTCTGGAGTTGTTCGAAAGCTTGAGGGAAATCAGGTAAATGGCTGTTTTCTATCTGAGCATCTTTTGTTTTAGTGTATACCAAAATTAAGAGTTTAACCTGCTTTTTCTATACTGTACTGTTATATTTTTGCAATTGAACACCTTTCATTTCACATCCAATTGCCGGACAAGCACTCATTTTTAGTCATTGATATTTGCTGGCTTTTTTTAGAGTTTAGTTGTTTATCCATCAAAGTGATGGTGGGTGAATGTAGGAATTCTCTTTAGTGGTTCTTTCTGGGGTAATGCTACTACCGGTAACCTCATTTGATATATGAACTGTAATGGGCACACCACTATGTAATTATGTAGATAGCAGGACAAGAGTAACCTCTATGAAATAGGGGTTTTAACAATAGCAAACATTGTTCTCGTTGCTCTAAACACACTTTAGCATATGAGTCAGCATGACCCTGAATGTGGTATTGCTCATATTGGGAATACCACTAGAGACTGGAAAGAACAATCCAACTGGAAAGGTATAGGATGACACTGTTAAAAACTACTTAACAAAATATACCATCCTAGCGTCAGGTTAAGTGCCTGTGGATGATACTTTCCTTCTCTTGATCAGGTTTCTGTGTGAGGGTCAGCTCTAGAGGCATAAAGTTCCCTTGAACTCACGTATTGGTCCTAATTTTTTTCATTATTAAGAGTATTACTGTGATTTGCAGCCGCTTTGGCACTTGGCCAGTTGCTATGCTTGCTCAAAGCAAAGCCAAGGCGATACTGGAAGGTCCTGTGTGCAATGGAAGTCAGATTATTGGATGGCATACAAATGAGAAAAGCAAGAGGCTTAGAAGGTTTCATGTTGATATGTCAGGATTTGCATTCAATAGCACCATCCTTTGGGATCCCAAGAGATGGCATCGCCCTTCATCAAAACCTGTGCGACAGCTAGACACAGTGAAGGAAGGGTTTCAAGTATGTATTAAAGGACAATCATTCTTTTAGATCACTTTCTTTGGATGCATGCTAACACTAGACCTTTCCCAAGGAGCAAAAAATGGGTTCTGTGAGGTGATGCGGTTACACACAAGTAAAAAGGAGATTCGGAAATGAGTCTGACGGACATTGATCCTTACTTATCTTTGTTTTGCAGGAGACCACATTTATAGAGCAGGTGGTGGAGGATGAATATCAAATGGAAGGCATACCTCAATGTTGTTCTAGAGTCATGAATTGGCATCTCCATTTAGATGCCCGTAATCTCGTTTATCCAGGAGGGTGGCAACTTCAAAAGAACCTTGATGTTGTTCTCCCTGTTTCAGAGTTGGGCTAGTTTCTCTGCAATCTTATGCTTGAATTGAAAGGTGTGATTCTGTAAACTCTCGGTCATGTAGTTATTCCTTTACTTCTGCTGCTTTTTAAAATTCGTCTGCTGGACAATTTGTGTTGGAAGACTTTCTTTCATTATTCTATAAGTGCGCAAAGCATCTTTCTTTATGCAATAAGATCTATCATTATTTCTATGCCGAAGACAATTAGAAGGCTTGTAGAAGCCATTTATAGTCTTTTGAATCAGTTTTCTTTCCATTTTTAAACATTTTGTGTATCCCTACATGATATAGAACCGAAGTATGTATACATCCTAGCTTTCTTAAACTCTGCCATATCTTATTCATCCTAGGTTTCTTAAACTCTTTTCATTTCTTTTAAAATGCAGTACACTTGGAGCAGACGACGGCCCCCATCTTGAACTATTTGGTAAATTGCAAGAGAGAGCGACATTAGCAAATCATATCAGAAGTGTCAGCATACAACAGAAACAGGTAGAATTCCTGAGCGTTTTGTAACTGGACATTAGCAAATCACAGTCAGAAAATTTCTTTCTGCACAATGCATTTTGTGTTTTGGGAAACGACTTAAAATCTTGTTACTTGGGGATGTGTTAGGTCCCCTTTAGATTCATCAAAAAATGTCATTTACAGTTTTACTTCACATACAGAGATAGGGTGGTTGTGTATGTTTACAGTAACTGAGGTTAAGGTCTGATTCATAATGTATCGAATGAAACTGCAGTTCTGCTTTGCTGTAATAGCAACTCAGTCACCAATCAACAAAGTAATTCCATCTTTCTGTATGCAAGGGGGTATAAATACCGAAGAGATTTGTATGCAGGGTTCTTCATATATATCTCCTGAACCAAAATCTGAATTGTTTTTTTTAACCAATATGCTTATTATAATGAAATTCAGCATTTTCAAATAATTAAAATCTGTCACCTCATCCATTGGAACCTAAAATGGGCCTTAAGGCACAAAGTCTGCCCAATGCCCCAAATGGCCAAATTTTGAAGCGACCAAAATCTGCAGTAGTGCAATGTGAAAAAGGCAAATGCACATTGACCATTTTCTTAAGGGGGGAGCTTGAGCTAAATGGTTCTTGGCTATTAACTAGAGCCAGTGAGACTAACAATATTCTACATAATTACTATTCTCTAGTTAATCGTTTTCTGACTAACAATTTTCTACATAATTACTATTTTCTAGTTAATCGTTTTCTACCGTGCATGCACTCGGTAAGCGAAACCATTGACGTAATTTCCAATATTAATAAAGCATCCAAAGTTTACGCCAAAATAAAAAAGAGATTCATATTTTATTTAAAATTTTTATCTTAAAGACAATGGTATAAAATAAGGAATACAATATAAGTGGAAGAAATAACCAAAGGAGTATAAACACTTTTTATCTTTTCAAAAACTTTATAATTTTAACAACTTTCAGATACTCAAAAATATATGATTTTGGTAATTAAAATCGAATACATGGCATGATATTTATTGATTAGTGAGAATAGAGATGTAGAGGAGTTTTCAAATACTCAAAAATATATAATTTGGTAATTAAAATAGAACACATGGCATTTATTGATTGGTGAGAATAGAGGTGTAGAGGAGTTTTTCACGGTCCGGAGCCGCCACCTTGTATATTGGGATCATATATTAATTATTTTGTTTTAAGTAAAGATATTCTTATAATTGATGTAAATTAATTAATAGTTACCTTTAATATGAAAATATCTATAAATTATTTAATTTCTAGCTATAAGTAGAGTTAACATGAAGAAACAATCAACAAACTTTCAATTTATTGAGATTTGGGTAAAAAAGATTCATTCAAAAATATGGTTTTTTGTTCTTCTTTGATGTTTGTCTCTATTCTTTTCATCATTTGGTTGATCACTACAGCATCGATCGCAACAAGAAACCCAGTCAGGATTAATAGTGAAGCACTTATAAATAAAGTTTGTTCCCATGTCAAAAACCAGGAATACTGCAGTGGTGAATTAAGAGATGATTATTTTGGTGATGATAGATATGAAGATCCTGATGCTGTTGTCAATACTATGCTTAATGTGGTATTCAATAATGCTTCATTTTTAATAGGTGAAATAAAAGGTATGATTCCAGAAGCTACTAGTGCTCAACAGATTCACCTTAAATATTGTCAAGGACTTTACACATCTTCTGTGCAAGATATTCATCGTTGTTTTCAATTTTGGGTGGTAAAGGATTTCGTCGGATTATACAAAATAGCCGATAATATTAAAAATAATGCAAACACTTGTGAAAAATCTTTTGAATCGGTGCCACGGTCTCCATCTCCCTTGACGAAGCAGAATAGTGATATTTTTAATTTAGTTGATATTGTAATGGCGGCTTGTTATATTCTTACTCACCAATAAATAATTAAATATTAGTGTTCGTCTATTCTGACGTGTTCATCTTTTTAATCTTCCCCTGTTATATTTGTAGTTTTTAAGTTTTGATTTTTTTAGTAATATTAATAAATTTGTCTTTCAGTTACTTTTGATAGAGATTTTACAGTTAAAACATAAAAAAGGAAGAATTGTTGATATGACCCCATTTTATTATTTCAATTTCAAATATGATCCGATTTTTTAACTATTATAATTATGATCCTCTATTTTTTTATTATACATATGATCCTATTCTTTATAAGAAATGTTTGGATACAACCTTAAACATTAATTTTTTTAACTAAATTAAATTAAGTTCTTACTGTACATAATCACAAAATTCAATTCAATCACTCAGGGTTTTACATGCAGGGGAGGGGAGGATACACACACTACAAAAATCATGTCAAAAGACGAAATCGTAAAACAGATAAAAGTAGCACAAGCATACTACATGGTTTGATATGTGAGGATGCTGCTGAAGTGAGTCTCAAACTTCCGGGCACCGTTTTCATTCCTTGATCATTCACACTAACATTTGCACCCAAATTCAACTTCCGTCTGTCGGTAGTAATGACATAGCGAAGAGCGATCTTTAACCTTATACTCGATACTAAATCTAACATAAACATGGTAGTACTCCCATTGGCAATTGCTTCCATCCTGGCTTCCTCCCAAGGAACACCAAAAGTCTGAACCTTCTCAAGACGATGATCTACCTTTGCTTGATAAAACCCCGGAATAGATACATTTCCGATAGGTAAACGCTTTAAATCACCACCACCGGTATTACCTTTTTGGTAGTAATATACACTGATGTTAACTGCATCATAGTAAACACCGCTTCCAACACCATTTTCGTTCTTGAGTCTGAGATCAAACGATATCGTTGTGTTGCCGGTGGCACCGGTTTTATCGAGTGCAGGAGCGTAAAATTTCTCTATAGAACATTTTGGGGAATGAATTTGAGCTGTAATAATCCAAGCAAATAGAAAGAACATACCTACAACGACTATGACTCCAATACCACAACATAAACAACCTCTCTTCGACATGATTCCAATGTTTTTGGTTCTACAAATCTGGATCCATAGATTGATCCCTATATACAGATACAAGTCAAATGGAAGTCTTCTTTGCTAAATTCTTTTTAGCTCAAAACGCGTAATGGGGGTTGGTACCTTGTCATTTCTAAGTAGTGGCCGGATTTGTTTATTCCAAGTGCAGCTAACTGAACCACTTTTTTTGTCTATTGTAATGCATCCATTTGATTGACTCTGCACCCTGTTGCACATGTCATAAGCCATAATAAGGCGTTGGGGAGTAATAGTTTTGACTTTGAGGCTTTGAGCACATACACTCCAGTCAGGAATCAGATCAACTTTTACTTCTGTTAGCAATCTCCTTAATTTATTCGAGAACTTCAGTCAGGAATCCGATCAAGTGATAAATTTTGATAAGTCTTAAGTTTTTTCCAGTAAGTACACTAATCCTGATGTTGCTTCTATTCTCATTTAAATTCTTGATGTTAAAACAATGAATGCTAGAAAGAAATATCTAGATATGAATCTTTTTATGTTACTAAAGAAAAATTTGAGCACAGATCTAGCTGGTTTTCTAAAGCCCTTATTCAAGCGGGAAGGTCTCTACTATGGTGAAACATGTTCTACATTATGTTCCTTTATATCAAATGGGCACTTTCTATCTCCCTAAAAAGCTCACTGATCAACTCACTTCACTTCTTTGGTTATAACCCAAGTAGAGGTGCTAATATGCTAGCCTAGCATAAACTTTACAAGAAGAAAGATCAAGGTGGATTAGCTTTTAGGGATTTAGAAAAAGCTTAACTAGACGTTGTTAACAAAGCTTACTTGGAGAATATGCACAAAAACTTCTCAAACTATGGGTCCAAATCTTAAAATCAAAATATTTCAAGAATGGAAATTTTCTTCATGGTGCTAAAGCTTCAAGTTCTTCTAATATTTCTTGGGTTTGGAATGGAATAAAAAAGGGGCATAGGTTCGTCAAAGAAAATTGTTTCATGGAGGCTAATAATGGTCAGCACACTATAATTTGGTTGGATAGATGGTTTGTTGGTATTCAACAAGATCCCATTCCTTGCTCTCCAGGTTACAACTCCTACAAGTATATGCATGAACTCTTTCTGTCAGGTTCTAGAAGCTGGAATATGCAACTGGTAAACTTTATTTTTGATTAAGCTGTTGGAAAACATTATATATTAATTTAATTAAAATTTTTAAGTAAATAGAATAAAATCTTATTTTCTTTTGTGAATGAAAAACTTATTAGTCCTATATCGGGGAATTTCTAATCTTAAGTTGTTTTAAGAGACTATATAAACCTATTAGTCCCACATCGGGGAGATCCCTCTTCTTCAGTTATACTAGGTTATTGTATAAACAAGTTTTTCTCAACCTACAGAAATTATCCAAGGGAAAGGGTTTCTTTATATTTTTAGAGAGACCAAAAGACAAAAAAATTCTATTGTTTTTCTTAAGCTTTTGTGATTTTTCCTTGACAGTTTTTTCTGAGTTGCCAAGCTCAAGTTGAGCATCTACTACATATCCTAGTAATAGTAGGTGTGGTAGGGTTTTTTATCATGGAGGCATCCTCCCTTTAGAGGCTATAGCATCACTCTTGAGTGTAGTCGGGATTTAATGTCTTAAGGAAAGCGTGTTGAACACGTGACTCACTCTGTTTTTCAAAGTTTTGCTACATACCATGTTGGTGTTGCGGAGATACGAGGAGCTCATTCGTTTTGACAAATCACTTCCATTAAGGAGATAAGTATCAACAACTTTTGTTTATTTGATTTTCTTCATTTTTGATTGTTGCACCCAACAATCTTAAGACATTAATATTTGTAATAATCGAAAATAATTGATTGGTTTGTGAATCGTTGATATTGATAATATATTGGATAACTAAGGATGTTAATCGTGGAGTAAATAAGAAAATTGAATTTTTGGTCAAACCAGAGATCTTTATTTTTCCCAAGATCTTAATGCTTATCTACGTAACGTGACCCGTCAGTGCGAAGGAAATCTATATACACACAACAGTTGGTGCCAAAGGAACATCATTTATTCCCAAAGCTACAACAACCTACCTCAGAGTGGCTGACGAAAAAAAAGCCATACTTATGAACAAAATCTCAGAAAACTTTATATGCAAAGATAATTTTAGAGGAGATACAAAAACAAAAATGTTTTTTGGATTTCGGTGTGAGTTATTTGGTGGACACCTTGTTCATTTTATAAGAATTTGATTTAAAAGTAGCCGTTAGAAGATAGTCGTTGGAGAGTCGTTGTGTTGTAGGATTCAATGAGTTGTACACAAATTTGAAATTAAAATTATTGGAACTTGAGTAATAGATGAAAAAAACAAACATTTGTTGTGTTAATGATTCAATAACTACAAACAACAACTAGATTACAAGTCTAGGAAAATTAAAAAACTACGAACTAACTCACTTTCATGGGAATCACGGTTACACTTAGCATGTGCAACAAACCTTTAAACCCCTAGGTGATCCTAGTGGACGAGTTGGGTTTCGTGAGGGTTTACAAAAGATGTGGGTTAGTTGCTTGATTTTCTGGTTGTCAATTTTAAGGAAAATAGCCTGGGTAGTATACTTGATTTTCTGGTGGTGGTGGGAGCAACTCCACCTTCCTACAACCTTTAAAAAATTTCTTGTTGTTTTAGTTGATAGTATAATTTTTCATTTGAGGCCAACGTTGAGAGATCCTTCTCCATTATAATCCTTTCGTCCAATCATTTGTTGAAAAGCATTTGTTGTTATTGCGTTGATACCATATTTTCAAAAAAATAATAATATTGTTGTTGTTGTTGTTGATGTGGTTCGTTCGATATTCGTGTTTCTTTAAAAAAATCAATAGGTTTATCACCTGCGTCGTTGAGAAGTGATTCGTGTGATGATGGTGTAGGGGCGTGCTTGTCTGTGAGAGCCTTTTCTTGGATACTGCCTTTTTGATTTGAGCCTTTGACTGTCGTTTATCGATAAATTGCTTGATAGTAATTGGTCTTTCTTCTGTAATAGGGATGCCATAAGGAACGCCAGACGAGCTTGGAAATTGATTTCCAAATTGTGTTTGATTAACTTGGCTTGATGATGGATTTTGGGGAGTGGGGGTTTGACTTGAATAAATATTAGGGGTATTAGGGGATTGACTTGAAAAAGGATTTTACGTATTAGGGTGTTGGGAAGCCAAATTATGAATATCGGTATCATCTTCCATATTTGTGTCTTGACTTAGATCCTCTGTTACATTTTGAATGTTTTTCAGCATCAGATATTCTGCATCACGACTGAAAGTTTTAGTGGTTTCAGTGTAATATTGCGTTCTTGCCATTACACCCTGCGTTAATGTAAATAATGCAGAAGTTACTAAGAAAAAAGCATACAGACAAAAACTAATTTAAACAATTGTTGTGAAACTAGTTTAGATAACTAACCCGGTTAATATCATCGAAGTCCGATGATTTGTGTTAACATTAGCAAGACATACATAAAATTTATCCACTTCAACCTTGATAGTGCTAAATCTACTTTGAATTCCAGAACTAGTACGCTTGTTTGGATTTCCACCTGAAGCTTCTAAAAATTTTTCAAATACTTTATCCCCAAACAAACCCGCGTCATAATTATAAATTCCTTCTTTCTTTAGATTACAATAAGCGGTAACAGATACATGTCTTCTACAGAAGAGTATTTCTTTCTCAGAATTTTACCAGACGACATTTTTGTCTACAAAAGAGATGGAAAAGATATAGAAAAGAAAATGCAAGATAAATAAACTTATGAGAAAAAAATTTAGAGGGGATTTGAGTAGGAAATCAAGTTAGTAGAAATTGATTTGGTGTGATTTGAGAAGAAAAAGATATTGCTATATATAAAGAAAATTTCTAAAAAAAATTGAGAAATATTCTTTGGGATCCGAGGATGGAGAACATAGAGTCGTTAATGGTGATGGATGGCCAAGATCGGGTGTGTGGGAGGTGTAAGGAAAAAAAAGGTCAAACAAATATAATTCGCGAGACGGATTCCCAGGATCCGTCAGAATTGTGACAGAAGCCAAGGATCCGTCCCACCTCTGAGACGGCTATGGGTATCCGTAAAGCGTATTTCTCTGACGGATATCTGGTATCCGTCTCTATGGCTTGGCTATAATTGGGATCAGATATGATCCCACTTCTAACCAAGCCAAAATTTAGGCTAGATTATAGTCAATCCATATCCTATAGTACTTGTTTTTGGCTAGATTATAGCTATAGCCAAGCCATATATCTCGTCATAGTGCTTGGCCTTAGGATTAAGCTACATTTTAAGATACCCCTTAGTACATTTTCATTTGTAAACAATACCCATCCACAAACACTAATAATAATAGAGGTAATGTTCACATGCTAACCAAGCTGGTAAGAAAAACAAATAACTTCTCTTGACCCACCGAACAAAAATATTATTGGGTGAACTTCACCCACTTCCAATCCCCAAATTAATCCTCTGTTTTATCCAAGAAATCCAATCCAATCATTATCTCTCAATCTCAACCTCAACACTTTCAGACACACACACAAAATTGGGAGGGGGGTTTTAGTGTTAATGGAGGTAGTACTGAATTCTGCTGCTGTAAAACCACTTCATTATGTCATTCAAACTAAACATTTTAAACTTCATTACCATCATCAGCAAACTGTTTGTTGTTGCTCCTCCTCCAGGTGAAGAAATTCATTCATAAACCCATTCCTTTTTTTCAAATTGTCTTAATTTTATCTTTTACTTGCAATTTACTAACTTGGGTCTTCTTCAAATTGACTTTTTAAGATCATCATTGTACAAACAAAGAATGCCTTTGTTACTTTAGTTGGGCATAAAAGTATTTTTGGGGGATAGCTCTTGACATTTTATTATTTTTGTCAGGAACAATGAGAAAGTCGATGGCTTATATTCAGGATTATCGCATATTGAGTGAGTTTTTGTCTGCTCTTTGAAAATTTTGATTGTGATAGCTCAGATTGAGAATCCCAATTGAATTGTTTGTACAGGTTGGAAGATCATAAGAACATGGAAATTCTTGAAGTAAGTAAACATTACTTAATGTTTATTCTACTTATAGTTTCCTGGCGACGTAGCTCTATTCACTCACTGATTTTCTTTTGATATTTGTATGTAGTCATTTCAGTCATCCAGTATAGCCAAAGAGAACCAAAATGACATTTGGAAACTTTTCAGAGAGACAGAATGGAGTAAGTCCATATGCTGTTACTTTGTTTCATTCATATAAAGGGTAACATCTAAGACTTTTCATGCTTTATGTGTTTTGCAGATGCCTCTTATTGGTTTTATTTTATGTTCATGATGCATTTAATGATGGATCCACAGATATTCTGTACTTGAACAAACGTCGTCTGATGGCTTTAGAGGAGATGAAGAAAACTCAACAGGAGAAACAATTACTGCTAGATAGGGTACAGCAGTTGGAAGTAGAGCTGGCTAGCATTCAAAACAGTAGTAATTTTCTGAACCTTGAATTCTTATAAATCCGGAGCACCAAATTATGTATTCGTGCATATGTTTCTTTTTAGGTCAGATCATTCGTATGTGTATGCTTTTGCGGAAAAACTCCCTGTGGTCTATCGGGTTTGGGAGGATTTGCATTCATGTTTCGACCAAGAGACCCAAGAGACAATCCCAATTTGGTTGAGGTATGTGGACGACATAGAGGTGTTTCTATGTTTCCACATACTGATGGTTACAGGCTTCCAGTTTACTTATGCTCTCCTGCATCATTGTCCAATTTGACATATTACTGGCATCTCTCCTGTTGCGCTCAATTACTTCTTAATGTAGCTTATTTGTTATGTGTGTTACTTGCTGGAGGGAAACAACACTTAAACCAAATGTTGAAGCATGCTGACTATCTTCTTCTCAGGTCCTATTGCTGCATCATACAAGGCAACAGCGTGGCCCCAATTGCTGCTTCGAATAGATTCAATGGTCCTCACAAGCATGATTACCCCAGAGGAATCTTGCAATATCAGAGGGCTAGTTATTAATAACAAAGCTAAAGTGGCTAATACTTTCTCTGATATCCAGCTAAAAGGAGATGCTGAGCTTCTAGAAGAACTTTGGGATTTCTCTACTAAATGCAAACAGTATGTCATCTGTTAAAGCGGCATACTCATTCTGCATTCTGCTCTACTACTACAAATGTATAATCATGCCTTTTATCTCTTTTGTGCAGATCTGGTTTCCATATTATCCATATTTGTACTGAACTGGCACCTGTGGCCTCAGTTGGATCGTTGGCGTTGTATGTGACGGGCATATCTTCCGAGCTGCAGGAAAATGGAAACTTGGTGGAAGTCATTTTACCAAAGTAGGATAACAAAGATTTCATCTCTCTCTATTTTGTTAAGTAATAGTGCTTATAAAGATTATGTTTCGATCTCATGTGCTTCTATTCATAAATGTGGACATAGATGAACGATTTTGTGTCTGACTCGTAGGAGTGCTCACTTTGCACAGATATGCTAGCCTAGACCTCGATGGGGTTCAAGGTTTAAGGGATACTAAGGCAGAATTCTACTCCCACTTTGATGGTAGTTGGCATGGAAACAAAATCTGGACTGGGTAAGAAATGATTTTCTACATTCAATTTTAGGTACTGCTCAGTCCGTGGTATCATACAATTCAAATTTGGTGTAGAGAATGGTTACTGGTTTAAGGGTGCGTTGTGTTCTTATTCTTGTCATCCTTATATATTTCTACTCTCATTGAGCTTATGTTCTTATCTTTTATATCTAGTGTTGTTAATGGCATTGGAGTTACATTCATAGAACCTGTAAATCATGCGTCATATTTCAACCGTGATATGATATATGGATACTCGGATGACTTTGAACGGTCAGTAAATTTATCTCTATTATTGGTTCATTTTTGTTGTTTAATTATTTTTCAACTCCATTACGCAACCTTGGTATTGTGAATGAACTATCTTCCTGAGTCCCTTAAAGTTGAAGCTGATTGACATTGTAATCTCACGAGCTTATTTACTAATTGGTTCTTTTATAGATGCTTTCAGATTTTCCTATTTCTCCCGTGCTTCGCTGGATTATATTTTAATTTCTGGAAAGAAACCTGCCATCTTGCATATACACAATTGGGAAACTGCTATTGTTGGGCCTCTTTTTTGGGACGGTTTTGTTAATCAGGTACAACTTAACCCCTTTTTATCTGTCTGCATTATTGCTTTCTCACTTTAGAATTATGAAGGAAGCAATATATCCTACAAGTGTTGGCCATTTACTGCAGGGGTTAGGAGATACAAGAATATTGTTCTCTTGTCATGACTTCAAAAACCAGGTAAATATAAAGGTTGTCCATTTTCCTTTCTGATGATATTGATAGGTATTGTTATGCATACATTTTTCTTATCTCAAGTCTTTATTATTTTAGCGTCTAGAGCATCCGGATAAACTTGCTCTATGTGGACTTGATCCTTATCGACTTAACCGCCATGATCGTTTGCAAGATAACAATAAGAAGCATCTCGTCAACATTTTGAAGGTTTGGCTTTCTACTACAATAAAAGTATAAAACTCATTTCACTTAAATATAGTAGTATAAAAAAATCAGTAGCTCTTATAGGTAGAACTGGGTGATCTATCTCCTTTGGTTCCACAGTTAACCACATTCTCGGCTTGTACAGGGATCCTACTTTCAAAAAAAAAAATATATTTTTGTTTGTCCATGAAAATTTCTGAATATTTGGTTACAAATGTGGTTTGACCATTTACATTTCTTTCTTTCGCTGTTTTCTTAACTGTAGGGTGGAATCGTTTACTCTAATAAAGTTGTAATGATGTCTCCAACTCATTCTGAGGGAAGAACATATTCTAGTCTGAGTCATGGGTTGGAATCCACGTTAGACATCCACAAGTTAGTACACCTTACACGCATTCTTTCACAAAATAACAGTTTACTTATTAATCTTAATCACCTATGCTCCCTTGCTTTGAATTTTGATACTAGGGAGAAACTGTTGCTTGCCCCATATGGATTTGATTGCACAATATGGGATCCTTCCAAGGATACATCTCTCCCTTCAAATTATTCTGCCGATGATCTGCAAGGGAAAGCTGTTTGTAAAACTGCATTGAGGCAGCGTCTTGAATTATCCAGTCATCCATCTATAGTCGTAGTGGTACCTGGGGAATCACTCTATGAGTTCTGGAGTTTGTTTATTAAAATAGAAATTATAAAGAAGATTATGTGATGATGGCAACCCTGTTGATTTATGGTTGTGAATTATATGATTGTATATCAGATTGGATGCATTTGTTCAGACGTTTCAGATATTGACTTGGAGAGCCTAAAGGATGTTATCCAGCTTATTTCCCAAAGGGGTGCTCAGGTGATTTTATTTTGTAATACAATTGTTTTCACTCATTTTCCCTTTACTTTTCATCTTTAAAAGATTTATCAGCTCATTTATTTGTTTACCAATTCTTTCAGTTCATTCTAATGGGCTCCAGTAAAATTCCAAGCATAAACACTGCATTGGAATCATTCCAGAAACGTTTTGAGGTAAAAGCTTGACCTCTTTCTGGTTGTTTGTTATGATTCTAGAAATATCCTTTAAAGGATTAACTCGTTATCATGTACAATATATTTGGAGCACAGTATGTTTCATTTTTGGTTCGTAGAAATATAAACTATCAGCTATGTTGCAGGATGAAGATGTGCGGATTATAAGCACATACGATGAAGCCTTATCGCACTTGATCCTTGCAGGTGCTGATATCATCCTGTGCCCATCTTTTCATGACCCACTGCTACAAATGCCGGTAAGTTAGTTCACCTAAACATTGAGAACTTAACCAAACATTTGCTTGCTTATTTTTCCCGAAAACAATTTTATGAATGTCATCATGTGAATTTATTTTCTTAATAGCTCAAAAGCTTTCTCCCTGACCAATTTTCATAATTTACTTTCAACCTCTGCAGCTTAAAGCTATCAAATACGGAGCTGCTCCAGTGGCATTAAGCTCAAATCATAAGTATAACTATGGGAGCTGGAACACTGGCATGTCAGAGTACATCATGACCTCGTTCGGTAATACGTCCCTTAGTGAAGCTCTTGACCAAATTGTAAGTGACCATTTTCTAACATAAAAAAGCTATGAAATTATCTCTTTTTTGTAGAACCACGATAAGTCAGCATAGCATGGAGTATCCATTGGATCGATTGACATCTCTCGGTAGTTCACAAGATATCAATGTTTTAACTAGATTCTTAGTCATCTCTATCTTTTCTGTTTTTGTAGGCAAAGCATCCATCCCAATGGAGTGAGAAGATAAAGAATGGTATGGCCAAGGATTTCTCATGGGGTGCAGAGTGCTATGACATACACTTGAATGCTTACACATCGATAAAGAATTTGTGAAACATATATCTATGCAACTTTAATCCCCCACCTTATTCAGCCCTCGTTACCTGTACTCTGAACCCCTTGTGGGGTAGTTATAGTATAAGCAATGTGTATTTGCACGAAATCTGTCAGCACTACCTCCCCGTAATCTTGTAAATTATCTCTGCGATAAGATGTAGTAAAATGTATAAATAGTGTATGGGGCTGTTAATCCCCCACCTTATTCGCCCTTGTGTAGTACTCAGTCTGAACCCGTTTCTGGGTAAATATAGTATAATGCATGGAAACTGTCAGTACTACTTCCCTGTAAATTTGTAAGTTGATAAGATGTAGTAAAATGTATAAAGAATGTGTATTGTATGTACACTTTGAGATGGCTGATCTCTACATTTTAGTTAGGGAGGCAAATACAAGCAGCAGATGTGTTTCATTACCATCAGTAATAAATTATTGATTTTCATTACCTTTCAGCTCTGCCATCATTCTCTTATCAGCAACCTGGAAAATAAGACAATTGAGTGAACAAAGAAAGTTCATACTAAATTGGATGTTACAGCAATCTTAACAGATGAATGCATACATGTGGACATTAACGCAAACCACCATCATCTGATAACGAGAATCCCACAGCCCAGAGTCAGTCCTTGTTTGGGAATTGGATAGTGCTCTGCACGTGCAACACAAGAGTTAAAGTGAAGTCTCCTATATCCTATTATTAGAAGAAGCAAGACCAAACTAAACAGAGAGAGATCGAACATAATCTTAAAAATTCTATCTTTGCGTCATCCCTCCCTCCCACGCAAAGAATATATATAAACCAGCACACCCAAGCAAACTCAATCTCTTTTCATATCCTTGATTAATTTCTTCGAAAACAATTCAATACTTCATTCCAAGGGTGGGTTTATTTATTAGTTAGGTTTTGGTTTTATTTCACAGTTACAGGACAGTAGTACAAGTGATGTTGTGACTGATGGGATGGGAGCTCAGAAGAGTATACATGCAGGGAAAGGTATGTAATTTCTGCAGAAACCCAGAATGTTAGTTGTATTTGAAATTTGAAATTTTTGATTTTTGATTCTTGATTGATGATTTTTTTGGAACAGCAAAGATAGATGTAAATGTTGATTTCACTCACAAACTATGTGCTGCTTTGATGCTTCATCCCTTCAGGTTATTATTATTATTATTCATCTTATTTTTCTTGCTTTTGTGTTTCAATCATTTTCTGTTTTTTTTTTAATGAGATTTTGGGTTTTTCTTTGTATTTTAGGAATTCTGGCAATCCCCTTTCACAGATTATAGGGAGGTATGCATTAATAGATCTTTCTTGGTTTTAATTTTGCTTATGTCTGTGATGTGATGAATTTTTTTTCAAATTGTTATGGTGTAATGGGTATGATGTATTTTGGTGCAATCCTTGATTCTTTGCATCAATTGGTTCCAATTCATCAATCGATTGCTTGTTTGAATTTGAGTTGTTTCGTCGTTTTTATACTCTTGCTTGGCTGATTCTTATAATTCTCATTTTTCTTGTTTACCTGAAGTCTTTGCATTAAGCATCCAAGTGTATTTGGTGGGAGCGAAAAGCTCGATCTATCCTGGGATAAAGGTTTATATGATTCGAATGTATTGGTAGCTTACCGGAGACCACGCCCCGAATGGCTTTCACAACAGTCTTTTGTTATACAGGTACTTTACATATATACTATTATGGAGAGTGAAGTAAACACAATTGCTGTCTTTTCTCTAATGCTCAATGACTTCGATCTGATTTGAGTTTTGGTGTGTAACAGCATTCGATATCGCCAGAAATTGGGGTCCATGGTTTTCCAATTGATAACTTTTCCCGTTCAGGAAGTGGTGGTGTCAACTTGCGTAGATTTTCTGCTGGTGTGGATCTCAATGAGCCTGCAAGTTCCCACTGGAGCAGCACAACCAGCATTAAATTTGAGGTGGATGTTTTTAAGTTTCTTCTTTGAGTCAGTTTTTTCATGCCAGATGAAATTTCTAGTTGCTCATATGGTTCTGTGTATCAGCATGTTCGTCCAGTCAACGATGATGGTCGACCTATTACCAGAGACTTAGATGGATTTCCCGTAACTTGCAGGTAAACGCAGGCCTAAATCCATTGTTCAACAACTAAAACAATTTCTATATTAATTCTCCTCATTTTACCTCTTGCGCAGTGGCAGTCCCCATGACAGTATGGTGGTCTTGAAGCAGGAATCTCGTTATGCAAAAGCCAATGACCGCAGTTTCTCCCAAGTAAATTTCATCTAGATGTCTACCTGAAGCTCATCAATGCTTTCTTATTTTCATTTTGATGCAAATGGTTTTCCTTACCATTATTTTTTTGTCAATATCAGTTGAGTCTTCAAATAGAACAAGGGATTCCTGTTTTGTCCAAGTGGTTGATTTTTAACAGATTCAGATTTGTTGCATCAAAGGGAGTTAAAGTTGGACCTGCATTATTACAGGCTAGGTAAAGTCTTAGCAATTCATTGTATTGAGATGAACATAATTGTATATTATTCACTATTCATCCTTCCATTGCCCTTGCATTTCCATCGGGCAGCCTTACAGGTGGTTCCATTGTAGGGGACATGGCTCCATATCAAGCATTTGCTATTGGGGGTCTAGGCAGTGTCAGAGGATACGGTGAAGGTGCAGTCGGAACTGGAAGATCATGTCTTATTATGAACAGTGAATTAACGTTACCAGTGGTATGAAATGCTTCCCCATTTTAGAGACCTTATAATTGGGATATAGAATTATCAAACCCAACTACATCTGGTTGCTGTCTTTGAAGTGTTGTTCATTTCATTTCGTAGATTTTACTTTTCAGTCTGTAAGGTGTAAATGCTAAAGAAAGTCAAGATCGACTGTGGATTCAATGTTGATGCAAAAAGAAATCCCAATCTGTAACTTCTGTTTTAACATTTGTGTTTGTTGTGTTCAGAACAAGGTGTTGGAATGTGCAGTGTTCTTGGATTCTGGAACAGACATGGGCTCTGGTCGCCATGTCCCTGGTGAGCTCATTGTTTTCTCAATGGCTTTCAACTTTTCCTTAGCAAGATGATTCTGTTTTCCTTCCTCCGTTATTGATAGTTCAAGTACCTTCGGAAATTTTCAGGCAATCCTGCCCTCAGGCATGGCAAACCTGGTACAGGGATTGGATGTGGATATGGTCTTCGGTTAAAATCACGGATGGGTCAGTTTCAGGTTGACTATGCCATCAATGCTTTTCAGCAAAAGACGGTTTATTTTGGTGTTAGTAATATTGTTTCATAAAGCATTGTGGAGACAGGAATTTAAAATCAAATTCTTTGAAAAAGGGGGTCCAAGATTTGGGCTCAGGTGGTTGTCTACTCTATACTGGCACAAAATGTTTCGCAGGAGATCAAGACTACGGCAGAGATTGCACGAAATTGGTCTGTGCACAAAAAATTGACTCAACTACACAAGTTTAATAGTTTTAGTTAGGGACCGAATAGAACCAGTACTAGGAAAAATGGCTTTTAACTATGTCGTCGTTTCGTGACTGGAAAATTGAGTCATGAATGAACAATAGAAGAAAAAACAATAATGCATCCTTCTTGAGTGGATTCATATCTAAACTTTGTTGTTCTTTGGACTAACCATGCTGGCTATAGAGTTTGAAGCACTTATGTGCAGAAGATCTTAAGTCTTCCCCCTTAACCTCTCGGGCAAACCAGATCTGTGATACTATCACTATAACTTACCATGATATCAGCAATCGTTTGAACGGAAGCACTTCTGTTGAGACGCTCACAGCTCAGCTGCAAAGGTACAATTATCAAGATCTGTCATCCATGCAATACATGTCTTCACAACAATTCTTCTTTCAGGGGCAGTAATCTATTTCCTCTAAATGTGGTTGAAAGATCAGCTGAGAAGCTTACAAGCTGCAATTACCAGTCAGCACAGAAGACTACCTGCTTGGAGGCTTAGGCAAACCTGAAACGGAAAAGCACAACAATAGTATGAATTATGGAAGGAAAAAACCATAAAATAACACAAACAGCAGATCCCTTGATAAATATTATCTTTATTAATACCTTTCAGCTGTTAATTTGCTGAATCCATATGGCAATGCAAATCCAAGTACAACTCAATAACTAACTAAAAGTGATCTTCGTTGAACTTGTTCAACAATCGAATCGTGCCTTGAGCTAAACTCATCAAACATCCCCCAAGGTATATACATTGTTAAAAAGTAAAAAAAAAAAAAGATTCCAAGTTAGGGACACAGAAAAGAATGAATGTAAAAATGTTACCTACAAAAATTCAGATATAAAAAACATATATTAACAATAAACAGACCTAAAATGAGAGAAAGAAAGAAAGAAAAAAAAATGATACAATGAGTTGTGTCAGAAGACAACAAACCCCTACGGCAGCTACTATGTGAACAAGGTAACCACGTCTCTTCTGTAACCTCTAACCATCAACAGCCTAGGAACATTCTCCACCAATAAATCCATGTACTCCATGTAAAAATACGGCGGATGATTCAGTGGTGGCGGTGGTAAACTCACTAACACCACTGCTGCCATTCTAGAGTATCTTAATATTGTCGAGTTTAATTTGAGAGTTGTATACAGAAATTTCTCAATTTGTTGTTCATTCACAATAACGCGTTTTCCGTCAGCCATTAATGGAGTCCCCTCATTCCGAGCTCTTTCCTTCATCTCTCCCAAATATGTAGCAATTCGTCTTTGGGCACTAGTAAATGCCTCTATGGAATCATCTTGTTGTGGAGGACCACCCTCCACTTGCACTTCCCATGACTTCATCGTAATGACAATCACCTCAGCTTGCATTCTCAAATCATATAGAAACTTTTTAACGTCAGCTTTGAGTTCCTCTGCTTCTATATCTTCCTCTGCAATACAAAAAACTTGTATTTTGCAGCTTTCGAAGCTTTCTTTGGTGAGGAGTAACTGAGAGAGAAGAAGCATGAGACCACCATCCCTGACGATCCAGTACAGATCTATTGTACCATACTGTTTTTGGTACTCATTAGGCCATTCATCTAAACCCTTAACAATCACAACGGCTTTATTTGCAACAATGCAGTCATTTATGATGCCAACAAAGGTAGCTGGGATTTCAAATAGGTTCTCCCGCCTCCAGATTTCTGGGTACCGCATTACTATGATGTTGGGCTTGAGATTTCCAAGTCCCATAGTTTGAACAATTCCGCGAAAGCCAACAGACATGTTTGGGGCCACGATAATTTCTGCTACACCTTCACATCGTTTGTACTCAATGTAGGTGCTCAGCTGACGGCATGCAGTTTTTGCATCCTCTGCACAATCATGGTAGTCCCCATCGAGGATAGAGACGAAGATTGACATACCGCGGCCTTTCTTTTTCATGCAGTTAGCAAAGTCAGCAAGTTTTGGATGGCAAGGGACATTCTCTGGTAGCTTTCCCCATGGTCGGCAGAATATGAGAGG
>JAJJMC010013971.1:0-10356 GCA_023531435.1 Papaver californicum | reverse complement strand
GAGGTACAAGAAGAGGCGCAAGAAGAGGTATAATCCAAGGACAAGGGCAAGGGCAAGGAAATATCCCCACCTGCGAGGCACGTTCCCAAACACCACTTGATCATGGATGCTAAACGTGGTCGAAATGTGGAAGGATTACCCTTAGATGGAGAAAAAGTTCTATTTGCATATCCCGGCTCGTAGGATTGTACCATCCATCAGACTATCGTAACAATCAAAACTTTACTTTTTAACTTCTTGTTTTTAATTTGTTTGCTGATACATTTATTTTCTCTCTATTTTCCCTCCATTTTATAGGATCATACCAACGACGTACGTCTTTTCAGACGCCAGTCTTCCTACATAAAAATTGAGTTATGGAAACTAGAAGATGACCAAGAGTTAGAGAGTTAATAGAGAACTCCGGTTTATATCCTGCCATACAGAACTCTGTGATTGCGTATGACAGGGTCGCGGTTTCTTGTTTCTGCGAGAGGTTTTACCATGAAGTAGATTGCTTCCAATTCCCTTTTGTATAGATAACTATAACTCATGATGATGCAGAACAAATTTAGGGCTCCAGGTCGAAGAAAAATCCATTGGAGACAACTTCAAGTTCAAACTTCTTTGGAGTGAAATTTATGAATTGGCCAATTCCTTGTTTGGCTAGGATGAAGACACGACGAAGTCCAAGTTGGTCAAGGGGGGCATTTATCTGAAGAGAGAGTTTAACTTTACGGATTTAAGGTACTCATATGTTGGGTCCCTACAAAAGGAAACAGATATTGGTCCTCTCCCTGAGGTAGAAGTTCGTGCTGCCGCGGCTGCTTACCTATTGTACGTGCTAGGGGCTGTTGTGTTTCCCAACAACAAAGAAAGCAGGGTGAACGCTAACTATCTGTAACACTTGCATCCTTTGGAATATATGAATAAGTATTCGTGGGGGATTGCCGTCGTTGCACACGTGAATGATGAAATTGAAAAAACATCTAGGGAACGAACATCTCAAATGAACGGGAATACTACTTTACTACAGGTAATTGAAGTCATTATTTTTTTTTTCGGATGAGTTATTATTGTTTTTCAATGTCTTGTTTGATGAATATTAGCTTCATTGTTTTGATGGTTGTATATGTGTATATTTACGAACATTTTCCTTCATTGTTCAAAGATAACAAACACGTTAAGATAAAGGTGGGTTGGACCAGTGCTCAACTAAGGGGATTGAAATACACATTCAGTGGGGGTCAAGAAAAGTTTTATAAGAGACAGTTGTTAGACATGCGGCAAAGTATGGACAATATGACAACCAAAGATGTAGTATTTGGTCCGTATGTGGTAGACATAATTGATCTTGTTCAAAAAGATGTATCTTTTTACAATGGTCCTTTGTTTCACCCTACCATATTTTCAATATATGATCCGTCGAGAGTAATACCGCAACTTGGGTATATTCAAGAATCACATGATAAGGATTATAAACCAAAATTCCAACTCAAACTTGATGAATGTAAGTATGATGTTTCTAGCATTGAGGTGGTTTACGAACCTCTGCCGGGGACCATTGATTGGGATAATAGACATGCTAATTTGGAAGACATCTCTTTTTGGGATAATGTGAATAAGGGTTACGAGGCAGGAGGGTTACTTGGAATGGTACCGAAATTTCTCTCATGGCGGTGTGATACAGATAGATACTCGGGGGCGGAGAAGCAACAAAACATCTACTTGTTCTACTCCGACACCCGATAACAGAACAGACTCTAGCATTCTAAAGATTGTTGTAAGTATTATAAATTATTTTTTTCTCTATTTCTTAAATACATTCACTTAACCCCGATTGTAACTTTTATTTATTTTAAAGATATCGAAGGGAGATTATGATCAAGGGACTGAGTTTCTTAAAGGATAAGGGAAAGGCGTTGACGCCTGACCAATAAGGTCGGTACGTTGACTTGTTGACACACGTTGAAAACCCCGTTGCGGCCAAACTTTTTAATGATCTGGCAAGTGAAAGTAAGAGGTCTCGCAAACGTTCTACCCAAGTAATCCAAGAAGGTGTTGACACCCAAGGCGACGAGATCCAAGGAGATGCTGTTCGAGGTCGTGGAAGTCAAGGAACTGGTGAAAAACGAAGCCGGAGATCAACTGCACAAGGAAGTGACCGCGGTCGTGCTCGTAGTTGAGACGATGTTGTTTTTATTAAGACATTGCAATAATAGACTTAAAATCATGTGTCTTTACGTTTCTTAGATATAATTTGATTTTACCGTATTTGAACTTATGTTTCTTTATGCTTGTTAGGAACAACATAATTTGGTATAGTAGTTGTGGTAGTGGATTGGTTTGAATGTGAATGGTTTGTTAAAACATAGTTATTTCTCCAAGTTTGAATGTAAATGTGTCGTTAAGGTCAAAATTTAGCAGGGTTACAATTCCAAGTATGAAAATCTTGTTTCATTAATGAAGAGCTAGAGTCGTCATGGTCTATTAGAGTCAACCATGACGACTCTAGATCACCCGAAAAATGGGAGATATATGTCGTCATGGATTATTGTATGAACCGATGCGACCCCATCATACTACAACATCCAGGAAAACTTATACTTTTGGCACTATTATCATCATGGTAAAGTGGTGTCGACCGTGACGATGAAAAACAACCAAAAATAAGGGTAGACATGAGTCGTTGTGGTCGAAAATAGAAGGTTGACGACTCCTATTATGACCAGTTAGGTAATTATTTTAATGGTAACTGTCGTCATGGTCAAAAATAGCAGGTTGACGACTCCTACTCTGACCAGAGGCAATTATTTATTGGTAAGGTTTGTCATGGTATATGGTATGAAACGATGCGACCCTACCATCCAAAAACATCCAGGAAATTGTAAAACTTTGTCATATAGAATCTTCATGGTCTGTTGGTATAGTCCGTGACGACCTCAAACTACCCAAATAATGACAACTATGAGTCGTTACGGTCGACTCATAAAAACCATGCCGATTGTTGTAAAAATTCATAGAATATTTTAGAGTCGTTAGTGTCGATACATTTTAACTGTGACGACCCTAGGTAAAAGAGGTTGAAAAGCAACACGATAATAAATATTGTATTCATTAAGTATTAAATATACAATTTTCAAGACAAGTTTAAGTTCAAGAGATAATCTTCCGAAAGTGTGCTTCAACATACAATTTTCAAAATATACAAATTTTCCAAAAGATGTACGACAAGTCCCCTAAATCAACCTTTGTTGGAGATTTATCCAAAGTCTTCCATATGGTCATACCATACTCATATTGGTTTGTCAACTTCTTAGAGAACTCTCCCCAATGATCATATCTCACTGGTGGTAAATGACACTCTTATTCTATCTTCATACCGATGTATTGGTTATTATTCACATGTGCCATAACTATTTTTCTCTTCTTTCGTGCCGGCTCACACCTAGTTCTTGAGGGTACATATGTAATAGAACCCCCAGGGAACCCAAGGGAAAATACATGAACAACACAGGTGAATGTATCCGCTAAGAGTTGCCCACAATAAGGCAATCTTATCCAAAAATTATAACCGTCCGTCTTATCCCCCTTCCTCCCTTTTAAAGAAGACACTAATTCCTTGAATTTATTTTCTTTGTCTTTTTTATCTCCTTCAAGTATCAACAAAATATATAATTCCTTGTCCTGAACAAGTTTTGCTGTCGTTTCGGTTCTTGCATAATGGATTTGGGTGACGTTCTTGTCATCGGCTTCATTAAAATGTCCTAATTGTTCCATTGCAACATGGAAACCACAATTTTCATCCCCATCGACGTCGTTGGTGGATATAAGGTAATCTAAGATGACATGAAGGAGTTTTTTTGTATACTATTCTTACAACGTACGAGTAACACGATATGGCCTTCCTTGTGAATCCCTAGTGGTATGCATATTTCCATTTTTCCCTTTTATTGTAACCATTTCACTTGTTTGGCTTTGTTGGCTCTCGATCACATACTCAACAATTGGAAGTTTTGAAACAGGAAATGAAAGCTGTAAAGAAAGCTCATCCCATCGAATCCAGTGTGACAAGAGTAAGTATGTCAATCAATATGTCATTTATCAAAAATAGTTTTCAAACATACAAACTTACAATTGATTTGTTTTTTCAGTGGATGATGACTCTCGACAGATACAAAACTATCCATGACAAAAAGTTTAAGCATGAGGTTTGCTATCGTATTTTGGAAGAAACTACCTATGATTTCAACCTATTTAATTAAGTGTTTAAGTGTAATTTAATGATCTATTCTATTTCATTTCTTTTAATGTAACGCTACGAAAGATGTATGACTTTTCAATCCAATAAAATGATTTTACGAATTCCAAAACCAAATATTAATAGAAGTCGTTATGATATATGTTCTAAACCGGTGCGATCCTAACACATATATCTGACATGAACTTTTTAATTCAAGCACCGTTATGTTATAGACATAGTACAGTGACGACTTATAATGAGAAGGTTAGTGTCGTCACTGTCATTCGTTGGACCATAAATATTTTTCATATAATGGTAAAGTTGCAGGTTAGTGTCGTCAGTGTTGGATATTATGACTTTGACGACTTGTGCAGAGGCGTCATGGTCCTAACCTCCCGACCATGCCGACACTTACGCTGTGTCTTTCCTTTACCACTATGATTCGACGAATTTAACTAAAAAAACAACCATTCATAGACTATTAGAGGTTTACCTGAGTGTTTTGTGCTATAATTTCTTCATTTGGAGCATTTGTTTCTTCATTTGGAGCTTGAGGTTCTTCATTTACACCATCATTTTCGGCTTCATATATCGATCGATCAACGTTATATGTCCAATCTAACTTAGAATCTAAGTTAAGATCAACACAATCATCCTTGTTATTTGAGGCTTCTCCAATATAAATATTCACACTAGAATCACTCATCTCTCAAAACCCTAGGTTTTCACTTTTTTTCCCTCCAAAACAACAAAAGCCTCTCTTCTTCTCTACTCACAAAAACAAAAAAAAAATCTCTAATTTTATTCCTAACCATAATCTATATAACTAATATAATCTAACTAATTAACTAAACTAATCACATATTAGAACTAATCCAATGGGGTACTTTAACCATTTATGAAAATATATGATTAAGGGTAGGAGTTATTACAATTAGGTGACCCTATTTTATCTTCCTCCATCCCCTATTAATTTTCCAAGCCTCTAATTAAGCCAGAAAAAAAAGAATGTTTATTTAAATGCAGGCTCATTTAGCCATTTCGAAAGTATGTTACTCTTGCCACAACACAACCAAGCCATAAACAATTTGGACCAAAATCATTCAAAAGTTTCCTTTTTCCTACCTCCAATTAAAATTTAGTAGAAACTATCATTTAGTCATAATATAAATAATATAGTGTTAGTTTGGTCCCGTTGACCTGGTTAAATTGTTGTTTGGTCTTTTTTAAAATATAAAATATCTGTTTGGTCCAAATATTACTGTTTGGTCCTAGGGTGAATATTACCGACGCGGAATGACGTCATCATTTTTTAAATTAATGTCAGAAATATTCTTTTTTCTCTCTTCTAAAAGTAAAGAAAAAATCTTAAAAGTTAAATATTTCTCAAACAATAAGTCAAAATTTAACAAAATTTATATATTTGGAAAGCTCTCGACGAGATCTATAAAATGAATACCACTTTTACTATTTTTTGAAGCTTTAATTTTTATGTTATCGTTTAACTAAAGATAAACTATAAAATGAACTATCACTACGAGTTCATTCTACAAAATGAACTAACATTGTAATGAACTAACTTACATCATGAACTACAATTATATGCTAGAATGAACCACTATTACGAGTTCATTCTACAAAATGAACTGCTAGAATTGATTAGTATTATAATGAACTAACAGAGTTCATTTTACATCATGAACTACCATTACATGCTAGAATGAACCACTATTACGACTTCATTTTACAAAATTAACTGGTAGAATTCACTAACATTGTAATGAACTAGCTTTGCGAGTTCATTACATCATGAACTACCATTACATGCTAGAATGAACTACTGTAAATTGAACTGCTAGATGAACTTCCATCACGAGTTCATTCTACAAAATAAACTGCTAGAAAGAATTATTATTGTAACGAACTAACTTTGCGAGTTCATTTTACAAAATGAACTACCATTATATGCTACAATGAACTACCATTACGAGTTCATTCTACAAAATGAACTGCTAGAATAAAAAACCATACTAGTTCATTCTACAAAATGAACTGCTATAATGAACTACCAATACAAGTTCATTCTACAAAATGAACTGTTAGATTTGAACTACTAATATTACGAGTTCATTTTACAAAATGAAATGCTGGAATGTACTACCATTAAAAATTCATTTTACAAAATGAAACGCTATAATGAACTACCAACATTACTAGTTCATTATACAAAATGAAATACTAAAATGATTAACGAATTACCAATATCACGAGTTCATTCTAAAAAATAAACTCCTAAAATGAACAACTAATACTGCAAGTTCATTCTATAAAATGAACTGCTAGAAATGAACTACCATACTTTATAATGATGTTCATTCTTGAAAATGAACTACCATACCAATACTGAAAAGATTAAAGCTTCGAAAAATCTTACAATTGATACTCGTTGGATAAATCTCGTCAAGAGCTTTCCGAATATATAAGATTTGTTAATTTTAGACTTATGATTTGAGAGATAATTAATTTTTAATTTTTTTATATATTTAAATAAGAGAGAAAAATAAAAGAAAAAAAAATTATTTTAATTATTTTAATATTTTTAAATAAATAAAGACCAAACTACACTCTCTTATTTATCGGTGGACCAAACTAATTTGGGACCACTTAAAACTGGACCAAACGGAAATTTCCCATTAAAACTTATTTAGCGGATGTAACGGGCTCGTTATATCAGTACCAAATGGTAATTCCTAAAATAAATAAACTAAAAACAGAAAACAGAGAGAGCAGTAAAGTGTGTGGATTCGACATCTCTCCCAAAGATGGGGTAAAGGCAACATGCCATGGGTTATAAAACCAAAGGTGTCACTATCCAACTACATAAAACCCAACAAAACAATTTGACAAAAAAAACCCATTATAAACCAACTGTCCATATTACCCTTGCTTATTATTCATCCCAACTTCATTAACTGCTCAAGCCCATCACGCCCACTTAACCATGCATGCCCACCTTCCCTTGATTAACGCCATTATTTCCTTTTTAACTTCTATCATCTACCATCTCCAAAAATGATACCGTTCATCGTTTCAACATCATCAGAGAAAAACACCTGAACCAACATCATTGTCATCATCAATCATATCAAAAATCAACACATTAATCTCCTTGAAAAAAAAGTCATCACTTAAATCATCATCAACAGTAGAATTTGAGTCGTAATCAACCTAAATTTCTGATTCTAAAACGATTGTTGATCATCAACAGTAGAATTAAGTCTTCTACTTTTAACTCATCATAATCTACCTGAAGTTTCTATTCAATTCTGTCACAGTTTAAACCTAAGAAAAAATAAGGAATCTAGCTCACAAGTTAACATATATCACTGAAGATCATTAAACATGGTGAAGAAACAAGACAAGAAGATGAAGAAAAAACTCAATACACTAGTTAAGAAACAAGAATCTACGAAAGGTAAATCGAAGTTTATAGTTTCATCATATTCTGTGATTGTTTATGGTTGAAAATCAAAATGCATTTGGTTAATAAGGTTTCATCATATTCTGCATGTTTATGATTTTTAGTTTCGTGATTTTGGTTTCATAGATGTATTTGGTTAATAAGGTTGCATCTCTTTCGAAATTACAGGTTTCATAGTTAGGTTTCAGTTACATTTTTCTGAAACTAGGTTTCATTGATTTTCATCTGTTTCAACGTTTAGGTTTCATCTGTTTTAACCTAAATTATTGTGTTGGAACCCAAATAGGTTTCATCCTATTCTTTGTGTGGTTGTGACCAACAATGTTGGTGGTTTTTTACTTAATTGGTATTATGATGGAATCCAAAAAGGTTTCATCTTATTCTTTGTATGTTTGTGACCAATAATGTTGGTGGTTTTTTATAAATGCATGTTTTGATGGAACCCAAAAAGGTTTTATCCTATTCTGTGTATGTTAGTGACCAATAATGTTGGTGGTTTTTTAAAAATGCATGTTTTGATGGAACCCAAAAAGGTTTCATCCTAATCTGTGTATGTTTGTGACCAACAATGTTGGTGGTTTTTTACTTAATTGGTATTATGATGGAACCCAAAAAGGTTTCATCCTAATCTGTGTATGTTTGTGACCAACAATGTTGGTGTTTTTTAGAAAATGCATGTTTTGATGGAACCCAAAAAGGTTTCATCCTAATCTATGTATGTTTGTGACCAACAATGTTGGTGTTTTTTTACTTAATGCATGTTTTGATGGAACCCAAAAAGGTTTCATCCTATTCTGTGTATGCTTGTGACTAAAAAATATTGGTGTTTTTTTACTTAATGAATGTTTTGATGGAACCCAAAAAGGTTTCATCCTATTCTGTTTTGTTTGTGCTAATGGTTTACTTATTCTGTAACAGGAAAAAAAATATTCCAGATCCATACAGGTGCTCATTACAACATTTGTGTACAGAGGCACCAAAAATAAAAACATAGATACAAACTAAAGAAAAACACATGAAGACATTTGTTGCATGTCCATTCTGGCGTTTCTTCAAACCGTTCTTCGATGGTACCCTTCAAGCAGAAAAATTAAAGAAAACGACAAGAGAAGTTCAGATGATCTTAGGGTCATTTTATAGAAGTGTCAAGGGTGATAAACTAGATTGTTTCAAATTGATGAGAGCAAGGAATATGATACTACGGACAACACCTGAACAGTTCACTGTCATCTTTGGTCTACAAATGATGAAGAATGTAGATATACACCAAGATGTTGAGCTGAAGAAAAAGGTGAACATGTTTCAAGTTGAGTATTTTAAAGGAGCTAAGAAGATGAGGAAAACTAATATTGTCAGAGCTATGATGGAAACATCAGCAGATGAAACCAAAGCTGAAGACTTCGTCAAGCTATTCATACTCTATCTCTTGGTTTCGATATTTGTTCCAAACAAAGGTGAGAAGAATCTGACATCAAAATACTTATACCAAGTATTGAGATGAATAAAGTGTGTTGGCCTGATGTTTTGCATGAAAATCTAATTGACTCTATAATTAAAGATGAAAAAGTTGATGATGTATCAGGTTGCGTCATTTACCCACTGGTAAGTTAATTTTTGTTTCTTTTGATTCATAAAATGTTTGTTTTTTATTTTTCCCGAGTTTGATTACTAATTTAAATGTTGAATTGTGTATTGTCTTTTACATTATTGGTTTGCTGAGATGACAAACATCACTTTGAGAGAAGATGAGAGCGAAATATACGCAAGGTTCGCTAGATGGAACCTTGATGAAATAAGCAAGCAATTGGTGAATAATTTTGATGATCTCTCCAACAAACCAAAAATTTTCTCCAAGGTAAAAGCAACAACAGTTCTTGTTTGTTTATAATTTTTAATGTATGCACCTTATTCAAGATGAAAAAGCAAAACTATGGAACCAAAAAAGGTTTCATAGTTTATTTAATACCAACTTATTAATCATAACTTTTCTTATATTCCACAGATGAATGTGGGTTACCGTCAGGGATCCTTCATGTTAGAATATAATGAACAAGAAATACGCTTGGTCCAGCGTATAAAGGAAGAGGAAATTCAGTTTGAAGAGTACATAGATGGTGAAGGAAATGAAGAGGAACATGCAGATATTGGTGGTGAAACAAATGAAGAGGATAATGAGATGTTTGGTGAAAGAAATGAAGATATTGGTTCTGAAAGAAATGCAGAGATGGTTGGTGAAAGAAATGAAAAGACTATTGGTGATAGAAATGAAGTGACTGTTGAAACTGGAAATGAAGATACCACATACAAGGAAAAATATAAGTGGGCAAGAATTTTGATTGAAAAGCTTACAAGCGTTGGTAACAATGGGCTTTCGGAAGAAGATCAATCAATTCTCGCAAAATATGATGCTGAAGATAAGTTAGAACTAGAACCAGTGAGGAAGAGTTACGTGAGAAAGAAACGTAAGCGAGATGAAACAGAAACAGTTTCATACACTGAACAAGATATGGAGGAATTGATAACCAATACTAAAAAAATTGTGGACGCAATGGTAGAACAAGATGATGTGAATGTTGAGGTTGAAGAAGATAGAGAACGAAAGTCTGACAATGATGAGGTGATAATTTACTATACTTTGTTTTGTTTTTTTTTT
>JAJJMC010013963.1:0-16633 GCA_023531435.1 Papaver californicum | reverse complement strand
CATTTTTGATTCTTCAAACTCTCCTATCTTTCTTTATCTTATGATTCTTCTTCAATCTCTTTATTTGCACTTTTATTCATCAAAATCAAAATCCCTTTGAACCAAACAAACATATTGAGCCAAAATAGGATGATTTTCTACATAAATAGTAACAAGTAATTATGTAGAGGTTAAAATCGGTTGTAAAATGAATGGAGTAAAAATAGTGAATGTTATCTTATAGGGTGTGAATACCAGTCTTCTGGCCCAGTTCAGAAGGGTAGCTCCCCGGGTCCAGCACAGGGCGGAATTTTTGGTAATCCATAGTGGGCTAAAATCTTGGTGGGCCATTTTTAGTTCATTCCGATTGTATGCCCAGTGTGATGCAAATGAACTTTGTCACAAAGTAGGTATTAACTGTTAATAGTCTTTGTTAATGTTTCGTGAGAATGATATACCGATACAAGAATATACAAACCAATTGACTTTTATTTTCGTCTTCGACTCTTCAATAATTCTTCAAATGGCGTAAAAGACAACGTAACTGGTTACTAAACCCATGCCAGGAAAAGGCGTGAGAGACATAGTGAGATGAAGTTGTGTGTTGTTTGATGATAAGATTAAAACATATACCAGTATAAGCATTTTAATAACTCATTTAATGGACCCATATTTATTTTGTTGTGCAGTTGATTCTGCAAAATAAATATTATACAAATTTGGATATTTATAGGTTGTTTGGTACTATTTAAGAAGTTGTTTTTTGACTTCTGAAAATAAAAAAGTTAAAAGTTAGTTTGTGTATAAAATTTCAGAATGATTTCTAGAAACGAAAAATATAATTTTTTATGAAGTAAAATATTTTTACTTCTCACTTCTGCTTCTGGTATCCAAACAACCTATTAAGGAATAAATTAAATTACTGTTTCAAAGTGGTCATTGAAAACGCTTACAAACAAATGGAAAGAGTCTTTGACAAAAGTTAACTGCTAGCATTGATGGTTCAAATATTCACACAAACTACAATAAGCAAACCAGTTAACATTCAGCTAAAATTCCTAGCATACTGATTCAATTGTAGCATTTAGTTATTAGGGTATCTCATGCCTCAGTGTAATAACTTCTTAATAGTTTAATAAACTTCATGCTTCAAACTTAATAAAAGAAAACAAAAGACAACAAAATCCGGCTTAAAAATAAAAAGGGTGGCATATACCACATTGGAACTTGGAAGTGCTTGATTCAAACAGCATACGAATCAAATTTACTTTAGATTTATAGAGGGGATACCATACCATATAAAATAATTAACCTTGACTATCGGATTTTTGGATTAGTATCCTCTTAGAGGTTTAGTATCCCTTTATAAATCATAAAAATTTGTAGTATATGAGGAACGTTTCTAGATCAACTTTCAATTATGCTTAACCAAAAAAGTTGCTATCCTTTTCAAAATTGTTTTTTCCTTGTCTTTTTACAAAAATCTAACCAAAATTAAAGCATATCAACCAGTATCTTAAAAATTGAACTAGATCTGATCGATCTAAAAATCCATAAACCCGTTTTTTTTGTTAAAAACCAGATTAGTAAATTTGGGTTGGCTCGACAGTGATCCAGTGGTTTTTTTTTTGCTAAAAATCCAGTTTTTTCCATTGAGTCAGTCGGCAATACCGCCAACTAAATTTTTGGCATAGATTTTTTATAAAAAATTTCGCAAAAGTGAGACCTGTTGAACTTGGATGATTTTTTTTTTATTTTTTTTTTGAGACTTGAACTTGAACAAGTGACTTCAAGCTTACAAACTTTATTAAGAACCACTAGCTAGTTGGACCATTAAACCTAATTGACGCGGCTTTTCTAGTTACACTGTATTCAAAACGAATGTTAATAATTAATTAACTTTTTTAGCTTCTCGTCAACACAGCTGAGCCAATTAATATGATACTCGATGCGGGACGAGTCTCTTTTCAGCCACTATTTATTGGGACGATTATAAGTATTGCCTATAAATGGTCCAGATCAGTACAAAGTAAAATTGCGGGGATTGGCATGGGATAGTGCATGTTTTAGTCACATTTAGTAACGGATGTAAAAGTTACTAACAGTTAACAAATACTTTGTGATTCTTTTTATTTTTATTTTTTTGTATACGGGGGAGTTTGTACAAAAAGTGACTAAAGAATGTGTGCAAAGATAAGCTATTTCTATGGACGTAGAAATCAGTGTCACCTTTCAGTCCAGATTAATCCAGAAACTAATCAATAACATCTATTTTGGAATGCTGTTTAAAGTGAAGCGGATTTGGATGGAACCACTAGAATTTTTTTAAAGCTGAACTAAAATTTATATTAGACAAGTTTTATTATCTGTTAGCGTCTATACCTGAAAGCCAGATCAAAATGTTTATTACCAAGCTGGGTATCCATTTCAAAATTGTTCTTTCCTCCCTCTTTACAAAAAAGCTAAACTAAGTTTAAACCAAAATGAAGATATTTCTTCTACACTCCATTCAAAAAGTACGTTACTGGACAACTGAGCCAGTTAGATAAACTATCCATGATTGAGGTAAGATTATGGCCAAAATAAGACATTTCACACACTAACAGCAGCAAAGCCTCAGGATTGCAAAATATGTCACCAAAGCAGCATAAAGCCATGCATTACCGACCGAAACTTATCTTTCGGGTGCGGGTTTGGGCTCGGATGTGGGTACGGATCAATCAAGATTTATTTTTTTTAGGTAAAATAATTTTTAAATTATTCTCTAAAAAATTTAAAATTAAATTTTGTATTTAATGTAGGGAGGACGCCTGATCTGGTGGAATTTGAATTGACTTAAAGGTGGAATTTGAAATTGATTTTTGCCCGTTTTAATTCCGTTTTAAACATTATGTTTGTGCTCTACGCATAAAATTGATTTTTATTCAATAGCCATTAAAGCTATTCTATACTTTCTGCCTATAAAAGAAAAACGATTCCTCATTTCAACTTACACCAGAAGCAGCTATTATTCTGCCGTTTTTTCCCCTCTTCCTGCTTTGTTTAGCGCACTGCTTGTTTACTTCCCTTCTATAATCAAAATTGTTGTTGAGTTCGTTTGAGTGGGTGATTAGTATTATGCTTATGCTAGTCATATCGGACAGTTCTATCCTAGACACATCTCTGTTGTGGGGGTATACCACTGATGCTCTGTTTTCTTATCCAAAAACTAAAACTACATGGATTTGAGATTGAAATTTTAATTTGTTGGACATGTATGTTAAGACCCTCATATGAATTACGATAAATTAAATGTTGTACAGTTCATACAAAAGCTTTCGATCTTAATTTAATCTCAAGCTTAAGAGAAAGTGTGAGATAAAGATTGATGGTCAATGGCAAATAATGAATATTCTTCGGCAAATTCATTTTAAGCACCGAAAATATTGATGTTTCTTATTCCTTTTTAGAAAGGTTTGATTTTATTACTAATATGAATTAAAATATACTCCCTCCGTTCAGGAAAAGAGTTAATTTCTCTTTCAATTTTTGTTCCAACAAAAGAGAACTTTCATTTTCAATAGGACAAACTTCCCAAGATACCCTTTTTATAAAGTTTCATTGTCTTAATAAGAAAATATATATGTGGTATTAAACTTTTTGTTGAGGCTAAATTTAGAAATAAATTAAAAAAGCTACTCTCTCTCATCTTGTCTTAATAATTGTGCAAATAGAAAAAATAACTTTTTTCCTGAAACGGAGGAAGTATGAATTTATGCGGGATAAAATATGAAATGATATTTTTTAGATATAATAAAATTAGATTTCAAAAAAAAACTATGGTTTAAGTAAATTATATTACCCACTGTACATAAATAGTATTTTAGTCTATCTTAATAAGACACATTCTAAATCATGGATTTTTTTGTTTTGTTTTGATCGATAAAAATATTGGTTTTTATTTTTTTATCATGGCAAAATTTTTATGTTTTAACCATAAGAATCTCTATTAAAATTAATTGAAATACAAATTTATAGATATTACTAAAAAAAATCAAAACTTTAAACTGCAAATATAACAGGGGAAGATTAAAAAGATGAACACATCGGAATAGACGAATACCCATATTTGATTAATTATTGGTGAGTAAGAATATAACAAACCGTCATTACAATATCAACTAAATTAAAAACATCGTTACAAATCAATGTTTATGTACCCTTTTAAATATCTTCTTATAGATGCAACCACTATCCTCCCTCTCTGTATAAAAATGGATGTTTATTTCCAATTTGTCAATTGCCTCAGTTTTGACATCATGTTGAACATGTGCTTCAATATCCTCAATTCACATTATTGCAGTCTTTTTGTTTCAAATATCTTTGATTTCTTATCCACCTAATGTTAGGATCGATGCTATCAGAAAACAATACGAAAACGAAAAACAAGAACACAAGATTTATTTGGTTCATCCAAATTGGGCTATGTTCAAGGAGCGCTGCGGTTTTCATTATGATCTCATAAACGAGTAGAGGAATACAATGATGGTAGTGAAAGATACAAACCCTAGACAGGGTAACTCTCTATATATAAAGAGTTCTAATAATTTGTTTCATAAACAAACCTCTTTAAAAGTTTCATCTAATTTCCCAACGGGCCGCCAGTCGGATCGGATCAAATGCGAAACCGGGTCGTGCACTACTAGGCTCCACACAAACATAACAATACTTGTTAGAATCTACGGACTGTCGGATCCACTCCGGGTTCGACCACATAGTACCGATATTGTTCCCACTTGACCACCTTTTAAACACAGGTGTGGAGTTTTTATCCTAAAAGGCCTTAGTACTATGTAAGAAGAGGATCTAGCTTATTAATCTTCATATGGGACTCCGCTTATTCCATGTGGGACTATTCCTAGCTATCCTATGTGTGTCTCATCGAGCCACAACACTAACACCTAACTCCTCTATTATTGATCGACCTAACATCCAATACTGATCGATCTAGAAACAGAAAAAAAGAAGCAGCAAATTCCTGTTATGTATCTTCTTACTTGTCCCTGTTCTAACATTTTCATCATCAGTAAAATCTCAAGGTTTCACCTGTAAATCCACTACAATTTCCAAATGCAAATATCTAGCAGGCTATGTATCACCCAACGGTACCACGCTTTCAAGCATAGCAAATCTTTTTTGGATTAACAATTTACCAATTCTTTCCTGGGAGCTAACAATTTACCAATTGAAGAAACATCTATTGTCGCTTAATCATCTTGATGATGCTAAAGACCTCAAGGCTGAATCAGTTATTGATGTTCCATTAAAAGGTTGGTTACTATTTGTTGTTCCATTTCATAGATAGACTCAATCTAGTAATCATAGTGTTTTTCTTTTTAACACTAACATTTGGATGGCGGAGAAATTAAGTATAATATAAAACTGAGTCAAAAACGTTAGAAATCCGTTCTGTTTCCTTAATTTTCCAAAATTTTCTTATTCCATAAGGTTTCAAATTGAAAAATATGTCGATCGGGCGAGTTTTTACCACTATACTACAACAACTTTGTTAGACTTTTAGCCTTGGAGTAAAACCCCACTTCCATTGGAGACAAAACTCTTGGGTTTTCATTCTGTTAAAAATTAAAATAAATCAAATTAAATTTAAATATGTGTATAAAAAAGCTTTAATAGGACTAGCGTGAGAGGAGATAAAAACAAATCAACTCATATAAAGACGCTGGAGAATACTTAATTCAATAACATAGTCAAAATGAATTCAAATAAATATTGGACTAGATATATATCCTCTACAACGTATAAATAAAAAAAAAAATTTAATTAAAAAGTAAACATTCTCTCATCATTTCCATTTATAAAACCTGCATAGAGCATTCTTACTCATCTGGCGTTGGAGTGTCGTTGGAGTTACATCCCCGTATTCATTTTGCAGCAAACCTTGGAATATGAAAATATTAAGTCCTGCATCAAATAGTTATCAAAAGTGAAGTTTCATCGTCAATTAAACCCATATTGTCAATTAAACCCATATTCCGAGGATTGTTACGGTAGCATTTTTGCTACAACAATATACTTGTTAGGCTATTAAATTGTTTAATTGGCTATCGGCCTATTCATCCAGAAGATATTTATATAGTTGAGATCCAGTATACCAATTGAACTAAAATTAGTCAATTTTCTTAAATCTTTTTTCCTAAAGTAGTTACATTTAGTAATAGCAAAATGTCATAGGTCGGAGTCCAAAGCACGGTCACAAATTTGTGCAATATAAAATAATGTTCTCTAGACAACACCTGTAATAACTTTTTGTTAAGGTTGATTTTTATTGACTCAACTAATCAAAGTATTACAGAGATTTTATAAACAGTTTTGGAGATAGATTGATACTATAAGTTTGGGTTTGTTACAACAAGATAGACCGAGTTACGTGGAGAAGGTTGAAGCATTTGGATGTAGCTGCAAGACCGAGTCTTGTGCAGCTTCCTCTGACACGCCCCCTCAAGATGGACGTCGGGTGAGAAGGCCAATCTTGGGTTTCAGCTGCAGGAATCTGGAACGAGAGAGTGGCTTGGTTAGAGCATCTGCAAGTTGATCAGCAGAGGAGACATGAGCTACTCTCAAGGCACCGTGTTGAACTTGATCACGGATGAAGTGAAAATCGATCGCAACATGCTTCATACGGGAGTGAAAGACTGGATTAGAGCATAGCTGAGTGGCACCTACATTGTCACAGTAGATGACTGGACAAGATGGCAGGGTGACATGAAGATCAGTGAGTAAGTATGTGAGCCAATTAAGCTCTGACGCCGTATTTGCAACAGCTCGATACTCAGCTTCTGTGGAAGATCGCGCAATTGATTTTTGTTTCTTTGAGCTCCATGATATTGGGTTTCGACCAAGAAAGATCAGGTAAGCACTGGTGGAAGAGAAATCATCTTTGTTGCCACCCCAATCTGCATCAGAGTAAGCTTGAACACTTGGAGAGGCATTGGTATGGAGATGATCAGAAAACGCTTGTAGCTTTAAAGGAGAGTTACGATAAATTTGAAGTCCTTCATTCAGCGTACCACACAAATACCGTAGGAGTTGCTTCACAAATTGCCAGTGAATTGCGGTTGGCCGATGCATGAACTGAGAGAGTTTGTTGACTGCAAAGCTTAAATCTGGTCGGGTTAGTAGAAGATATTGGAGACTGCCAACAAGAGTTCGATATTCAGTAGGATCAGATAATGGTGTGCCAGAGTTGAGGCTTAGCTGCGGCGTAGTGGGAAGTGGTGTAAGTACCGGCTTGGCTTCCATCATCTTGGTTTTGGTAAGAAGATCTAGAATATATCTTCTCTGGGAGAGAAGGATTCCATGTGAGTTGGGAACAACTTCAATGCCCAAGAAGTATGACAAGAAACCAAGATCTTTGATCGAAAATCTTCGAGCTAAAGTAGCAATGAAGGCATTGACTTTGCTTGCATCATTACCTGTAACGATTAAGTCATCAACATATACTAGAATGTAGATTAGTAACCCAGAACTGTGTAACACAAAAAGTGATGTATCAGCGTGAGAATTCTGGAAGCCACATTGAAGTAGAAATACTCGCAATTCATGATACCATGCACGCGGTGCTTGTTTTAAACCATAGATTGCCTTACGTAGTTTACAGACATAAGAAGGATGATCCCTATCGATAAACCCTGGAGGTTGTTCCATGTATACGACCTCAGATAGATGTCCTTGCAGAAATGCATTGTTGACGTCTAGTTATCGCAGACGCCAGTTGCGAGAAATAGCCAGAGCTAGCACAACTCTGACAGTGGTTTGCTTAACCACGGGACTGAATGTGTCCATGTAATCAACTCCTGGCCGTTGATGAAAGCCCTTGGCCACCAGTCGAGCTTTGTACCTGTCAACGGAACCATCAGAATTACGTTTGATGCGAAAAACCCATTTACACCCAACCACATTCTGAGTTGAATGCGGTGGAACAAGATCCCATGTCCCATTATTAACCAAAGCATTGAATTCATCGGACATAGGTTGGCGCCAATGTGGTTTGGCTAATGCTTGAGCTGCTGTAGTGGGTTCAGTGTCAGCAGAATCAACTAGTTGTGTCACTAGATTCAGTTTCTGAACTGGTTTACGTATGTTGTTCTTTTCCCTTGTTGTCATGGGGTGCGTAGGTTGCACAACTGGAGGATCCATGGGAATGGATGGAGAAGCTTCCGATGAAAATGCAGGGCTCATAGTTGATGAAGCAACTGGTGAAGAAGCTGCGCATGGAGAACCTTGAGGAGGGACAACAGGAGATAGTGGCACAAGTGGTTGTTGGTGGTGATGCTGCAAAACAGGAATGAGAGGAGGAATCCAAGTATCAATGAGCACAGAAGAGGAGGTTTGGCTTGGCTGGGATAAAGTGTGAAATGGAAATTCAGTTTCAATAAATTTAACATGTCTGGAAACATGTATTTTGGATGTGGATGGATCAAGACATAGATAAGCACTCTGTGTGAGAGAGTAGCCAAGAAAAACACATGGAGTGGATTTTGAATCAAGCTTGTGAGAGGTATATGGTTTGAGACACGGATAGCAGAGACAGCCAAAAATTTTGAGCTTAGAGTAATGATGTGTTTTAGAAAGTGGTAAATAAAGATTCGATTCTCGAACTTGTGAAGGTGATGATTTTAGAAAATAATGATTTAAACTAACTCTAGAAAATTCCAGGAGTAAGAAAAAGACTAAATAACTTAAAGATGATTTTTGAATAAATTTAAAAATACCAGGAATCAGGAATCAGGTAATTCTAACAACCTATGTGATTAATCAGATAATTCTTTTTAAATTAATTGAAGCCCAAATAATTGCCAAAATTGGTTTTGTTATGCTAAAAAACAGAGGTAAATCACAAGCATGGATTATCAAAATTAATTAACTAAGCATAATCCATCAAGCAAAAGCACAACTGTTGAAAGAAAACCGTTTTTACTATTCAAAACTATGCAATTTTAATGATAAAAGAATTATAAATAACTATTAGAAAATAATTAAATCACATAAAATTGAGAAAATTACCTTATCCATCATCCCAGTAAATAGACTTAGCTCATGGTGGAAAAAGATTGCTCAAAAGTTGATTTCATTGCTCAAAATATTGATTACAAGGTGAAATAATAGTGCAACAGCCAAACAGCAACGGGTATAAACGTCACAGGAACAGGGTTCAACTGTTACAGCACAGTTTCAAGCAACAAAAGAGAGAAGAAATGGTGACAGATAGATTTGAAACAGCAACAGTTAAAACTGTTGCACTGTCTTCTTCTTCAGCGGCGATGGTGAAGAACACCGATCACCGGGAGCAGCAGCAGTGACCGGCCGTAGTCGGAACTTGATCGGAAAATTGCAAAAGTGGTTCTGGAGCTTCGTACCTTCATTCTGAGGATTGTAAACTCTTTATATAGGCCCTGTGAGTCTTCTAGGATGTTCCAATCCCATTAGAACTCGGTGATTTGACGAGAAATCACTAGTTATCCAAAACCGAAACATATTCCTTTTCCCGTCCAAATTCATGATTCTCCAGCCCTTATCTTCGGCTTCTAGAGCTTCTAATCAATTATACGAACCTTCAATTAGATTGGGTACTTATCAATTTGCTGAAATCCCATCAAAATTGCGATTTGATTTGAGTTCTGTTTTGCCGATGAAGCTTTGACCTGGTCAACTGGGTTTGACTCGGTCAACTGACTTTGACCGAGTTGACTGGGCCGAGTTGATCCGCTGAGTTGGTCCGATCCAGCCCATCCCGATCCAAGGGTGCCCTAATCCAAAGTGTGGGTGCCTTGATCCATTTTCCCGGGTGTTTTGAACACTTTTTGAGCCAATTTTTCCACAAATCTTTATTCTTCTAATGTCCCTACAAAAGCAATAAAACACGTAATAGACACAAAATCGAATGCTAACTCACTAGAAATTAAGGTGCAAATTAGACACTAAAATGTGTCTATCAAATACCCCCAAACTTACTATTTTGCTAGTCCTCGAGCAAACTACTCTAAAAATAAAGTAAAATAAAATCCTAACTCACTTTCGCAGGAATCGCGACTACATTTAGCATATGCAGCAAGCCGTTAAACCCCTAGGTGTCCCTAGTGGACGAGTTTTGTCTCGTGAGGGTTTACAAGAGGTATACCCACAAAACCTGGATCTAGATTTTAGCAACACGTGAACGATTAAGGATAAACACTAAACAAGCTAGTTAGTTGGCTACTTAGCTATTCGGCTATAGGGACCATTACCCTTTATGGGTCCAATCACTGTACACGAGTGTTATCTCAAGTATACTAAAATTCATATCTAAGACAACAGAGTTCTACTCAGACAGTTATCTATCCACACATCACATGAAAAGACTTAGAAGATGAAAGTAGACTGTAGAAGGTCGCAAGTGTTGACTGAGGCGAACGATGTGTCCCATATCTGTCTGAAGGTCAGTACCGAGATGAAACCTAGTGTTTCGAGATACTCCCCATTTATTTTCAACGGTTACTACTAACTAAAATATTTACAATTTCCCATGGATCCTGCGTTCCACGCTTGCTTAGGCGACGGAGACAGGGAGAACTTGAAAATACCAAATACTATTATTTTTTTTTTAAAATTTTTTTTCTAACTTTTTTTTTTTTTTTTTTTTTCAGTACATGTGTAATCCCATGGGTCCTGCATTCCACGCTTGCTTAGGCGACGGAGACAGGGGGACCACACACATAACTCTAAAACAATAACATATTATTCAAACTGGGGCATGAATCTCAACACACTAAATGTCATTCCAGCGCTAATTAACACGTCGATGCTAGGACCCACCAATACTCTCAGAGAAACACGAAATTGCAAATAACAGAACGTGATATGGTGGTGACAACTATCATGTTATTTCTAACACCTGAACTCTGTCTCCTTTATGAATAGACCATCTAGCTGGGCACACCAATCCTTATAGCAAAATGGCTAAGTTTCTATCTACCTAGAGTGGTTAGTGTCACCCTGAATTGTTCACATGCTTCTAAATTCCAAATCTTATTAAACCTAAAAAGTCTCCCAATACCCCCAAACTTAAAATAAACAGTGTCCTCAATGTTTCTAAGTAAAGAACATTACCAAAAGAGTATAAGTAAGGGAATCAGAAAGATAGTACCTGAATGAAGCGTAGCAATCCTTCTAAGGAGAAAAAAATAAAGATGTAAAAAAAAATCTAATACATACATACACAAACGGCTCTGATGGTCAATCAGAGTACGCTGGGTCCTCCAGAGGGACCTCCTCAATATTACCTGTAGGGGTAGACTCTAAAAACGGTTTCAGTCGTTGACCGTTGACTTTGGTGATATTTCCACCATCCTGAGTCTCAATCTCAATAGCTCCATGAGGAAAAACAGTGCGAACCACATATGGACCTGTCCACCGAGAGCGTAACTTCCCGGGGAACAGATGTAACCGTGTGTCATACAGAAGAACTTTCTGACCTGGAGTAAATGACTTTCTTAAAATATTTCTATCATGCACGAGTTTCATTTTGTTCTTATACTCCCTAGCACTGTCATAAGCATCAATCCTAATTTCTTCCAACTCATTGAGCTGGAGTTTCCTCTGAGCACCTGCCTTGTCAAGTGAATAATTTAGCTGTTTTACAGCCCAATATGCTCTATGTTCTAACTCAACAGGCAAGTGGCATGCTTTGCCAAAAACCAAACGGTAGGGGGACATTCCTATTGGAGTTTTAAACGCAGTACGATAAGCCCATAAGGCATCAGTAAGCCTTGTTGACCAGTCTTTCCTATTTGGGTTGACTGTCTTTTCTAGAATGCGTTTTATTTCCCTATTGGAAACCTCTACCTGACCACTAGTCTGGGGATGATAAGGGGTGGTCACCTTGTGAGTTATACCATATTTCTTCATCAGAAGACTAAACGGTCTATTACAAAAATGTGACCCACCATCACTGATTATAGCCCTAGGTGTACCAAAACGTGCAAAAATATTATCATTCAAAAATCGGACCACTACCCTATGGTCATTAGTTTTACACGACACCGCCTCTACCCATTTAGACACGTAGTCTACGGCAACAAGTATATAAAGATTACCTAGAGAACTAGGAAAGGGACCCATAAAGTCAATACCCCATACATCAAAAATCTCAATAATCAAAATCGGGTTCAGGGGCATCATGTTTCTACGGGTCACGGTTCCTAGCTTCTGGCATCTGTCACAAGCAACACAGTGGCTTCGGGAGTCTTTAAACAGTGATGGCCAGTAGAATCCACACTGCAATATCTTAGCAGCAGTCTTCTTGGCACTAAAGTGACCTCCACAAGCCTGATTGTGACAAAAGGAGATAATATTGGACTGATCAGTCTCAGGGATACATCTCCGGATAATCTGGTCTGGACAATACTTAAACAAGTAAGGATCATCCCAAAAGAAGTGTTTCACCTCAGCTAAAAACCTAGAACGATCTTGTCTACCCCAGTGTTGGGGCATTCGACCAGTAACAAGATAGTTCACTATGTGTGCATACCAAGGTGACTCAGAAACAACAAAGAGTTGTTCATCAGGAAAACTATCCCTCACAGGAGGGGAATCGTCTGGAGTGTCTAGGACTAGCCTAGACAAGTGATCGGCCACTACATTTTCTGCACCCTTCTTATCCCTAATCTCTAACTTAAATTCCTGTAGCAACAGGATCCATCTTATCAGTCTAGGTTTCGAGTCCTTCTTAGACAGAAGGTACTTCAGGGCCGCATGGTCTGTGAAGACTATAACCTTAGATCCTAAGAGATAAGACCTAAATTTGTCTAGGGCGAACACTATGGCTAACAACTCCTTTTCTGTGGTGGTGTAGTTCAACTGGGCATCATTCAGGGTTTTGCTAGCATAATAGATCACGTGTAATAGTTTGCCTATCCTCTGTCCCAAGACTACGCCTATGGCATAGTCCGATGCGTCACACATGATCTCAAATGGCTGAGTCCAATCAGGTGCCTGAACTATAGGTGTAGTAGTAAGTAGGGTCTTGAGCTTCTCAAAAGCTCCTAAACAGTCATCATCAAAGGTAAATTTGGTATCTTTTGCAAGTAAGTTGCAAAGAGGTCTAGCAATCAGACTAAAATCCTTGATGAATCTACGATAAAATCCTGCATGCCCTAGGAAAGACCTGACGTCTTTGACGGTTTTAGGAACCTGAAGAGTCTTGATAATGTCTACTTTGGCTTTTTCTACTTCTATGCCCTTGGCAGAGACTATGTGTCCCAGAACTATTCCTGACTTAACCATAAAGTGACATTTCTCCCAATTGAGTACTAGATTCTTTTCTTTACACCTAGCTAACACTAGCGACAAATGATACAAGCACTCATCAAACGAAGAACCAAACACAGAAAAGTCATCCATAAAGACCTCTAGAAACCGTTCCACCATGTCAGAGAATATGCTCATCATACACCGCTGAAATGTGGCCGGTGCATTGCATAACCCAAAGGGCATGCGCCTATATGCAAAAGTGCCAAAGGGGCAGGTAAAAGTGGTTTTCTCCTGGTCTTTTGGGTCAATAACAATCTGATTATAGCCAGAGTAGCCATCCAGAAAGCAATAATGGCTATGTCCAGCTAATCTTTCTAGTATTTGGTCAATAAAAGGAAGGGGAAAGTGATCCTTCCTTGTGGCCTTGTTCAATTTCCTATAGTCTATACAAACACGCCAACCCGTGGTCACTCGGGTTGGGATTAATTCATTATCCTCATTCTTGACTACAGTGATACCTGATTTCTTGGGTACAACCTGAACTGGGCTGACCCACTTACTGTCTGAAATTGGGTAAATAATACCCGCATCTAGCAATTTAAGCACTTCCGTTCGAACTACCTCCTTCATGTTTGGGTTGAGTCTACGCTGCATCTCCCTAGATGGTTTGGACTCCTCTTCTAAATGGATTTGGTGCATACAAACTGTTGGGCTAATTCCCCGAATATCTGCTATGGTCCATCCTAAGGCTTTCTTATTGTCTTGAAGCATGGTTACTAGCCTTAATTCCTGGTCCATATCCAAATCTGAAGCTACAATCACAGGTAAGGTCTCTGATGGGCCTAAGTACACATATTTCAGAGTATCAGGTAGCTGCTTGAGGTCCAACTTTGGGGGTTCTTCAAGGGAAGGAACTAGGTTTGACTTAGGGACTGGTAAGTGTTCGAACTTAGGTGTCCACCTATTGCTGGTGTTTAACACGGGTACTGAGTCTAACACAGTACTCACCTCATTAATTTCCCTATCATCAAAATCTAATCCAAAGTGGGCTAGACATTTCTCTAACGGGTCTTCTATTAAAGTATTTGGTAATGACTCCTGAACCAGAGTCTCTATCATGTTGACATTCTCTAAGCTGGGGTCATCTAACTCTAGTGGTTGATTACTAATGTTGAAGATATTCAGCTCAATCGTCATGTTACCAAAAGACAAATTCATGACACCGTTACGACAGTTAATGATCGCATTAGATGTTGCTAAGAACGGGCGACCTAGTATAACCGGTATCTGATTTTCTGGATCAGGCACTGGTTTGGTATCAAGCACAACAAAGTCCACTGGATAAATAAATTTATCCACTTCAATCAAAACATCCTCTATGACACCACGAGGAATTTTTACGGACCTATCAGCTAACTGCAAAGTCATCTGGGTAGGTTTCAAATCGCCTAATCCTAGCTGGAGGTACACATGGTACGGCAGTAAGTTCACACTGGCTCCTAAATCGAGTAAAGCTCTTTCTACACGGTAGTTTCCTATCGTGCAAGCAATGGTTGGGGAACCTGGATCTTTGTACTTAAGAGTTGTTCTATCCTGTAGAATGGAACTTACGTGGCTAGCTATGAAGGCCTTCTTTTGCACACTATGCTTTCGCTTTCGTGTGCACAAGTCCTTAAGGAACTTGGCATAGGGGGGAATCTGCCTAATTGCATCTAATAATGGAAGGTTGATAGTGACCTGCTTAAACACTTCCATTATTTCGTTAAAATTAGATTCCTTCCTAGTAGGTGCTAACAACCTTGGGTATGGAGCTCTAGGCATGAAATCAGTTCTCTGAGGGGTTGCCTCAGGTTCGTCAGAGACTTTATCAGTCTCTTCAACTATTGGATCAGGGTGAACTACAGTTTGTTCACTATCAGGCCTAGTTACCTTGTTATCCACTACCTTACCATTCCTGAGGGTACTAATAGCATTCACATGACTGGATGATTTCTCACCAGTCGACATTTCATTAACTCCTCTTGGATTTGGTTGAGGTTGACTAGGGAACCTACCAGGTTCTCTCTCTCTCAGAGCCGCAGCAATGTCACTAACTGAATTTTGTAAGCTAGAAATAGCTTTTTCTAAGGTATGGAATCTCTGCTCATTCTTTTCATCATTGCTGGGCTGAGTTGGACCAGCCGAATTCTTATAACTGAAGCCTGGAGGACCTTTAGCATTACTAAACTGACCTTGAGCTTGGCCTTTCGACCAAGAAAGGTTCGGGTGGTGTCTCCAGCCAGGGTTATAAGATTCCGAGTATGGGTCGAACTTTCTCTGGTTATCAAATCTAGTGTTATTATAAAGAGCAAAAGCCTGCTCTTCGAATTGGTTGGGCTCTGAACTACTGACTTGATTCATTTCGACCAGTTCTAGCCTTCTAGATAAGGCTTCTATTTGGGCCTTTGAATCGAAAGATCCTTCTACCCTATTAACATTTCCTCTTCCTAGAAGAATTATTCTTTTCGGCTCTCTATTACTCTCCCACTGCTGGGTCTTCTCGGCGATGTCCCTCAGAAGTTTCATCGCCTCAGCAGGAGTCTTACTGTCGAACCCTCCGGTTGACAAAGACTCGACCAAGGTTATAGATGCATAATCTAAACCGTCATAGAGGATTTGAACTAGCCTTAATTCCTCTATTCCATGGTCTGGGCATTGGGACAATAAGTCATTGAACCTCTCTACATACACATACAAAGACTCTCCCTCTAGCTGGGAAAACGTGCATATTTTCTGCCTAACAGACGAAATTTTGTTCCTAGGAAAGAACTTGAATAAATGCTGAAGTAAGTTGGGCAAAAGATTCAATCGACTGAGGAGCCAAGCTATACAACCACGACTTGGCTTTATCTCTTAGTGAGAAGGGAAATAGTCTAAGTTTAATAGACTCGTCATTCAAGTCTCTAATTCTGATCGTGCTACATATTTCCTCGAATTCCCTAACATGAAAATAGGGATTTTCGTTTTCTCTTCCTAAGAATGATGGGAGCATCTGGATAATCCCTGGTTTCAGTTCGTAGCTCGCTTCAGTAGCGGCTAACTTGATGCAAGATGGACGTGAAGTCCGGGTTGGATTCAACAAATCCTTCAGAGACGTCATTGCTGACACAGTCTCGGGAGTGACTAGTTCACTCTCAGTTGGGTTCTCAAGGTCAAGATGAACTACAAGTCTTCCACTGATTAACCTACCTTGAGAGTCTCTATTCCAAGTTCGCCTTAAGGGCGTTCTTGGCATGCAAAAATTAAATCAAACACAATCGTGCCCTGACTCAACCAAATCAAACCTAAATCTAGCAAACAACAAGCATGATGGTTCCACTTAGATTGT
>JAJJMC010013962.1:0-18589 GCA_023531435.1 Papaver californicum | reverse complement strand
ATGTGTCTATCAGAAACCAAAGCCACAAGACTCTGAATATCATGATTGATATAGAGTTCCCCAGGTGATCTCATAGCCTCAGTAATTTATGCTCTATCTAACATAGCTTGAACGCGTTCATGACCAAGCATATGCCTCGTCCATCCCGAAAGGTCTAGCATAGGTCTACGAGACATTTTGAAATCTATAAAGGAAGCAGCATAATGCCCTCCTTGCGAACAAAACCGGATTACCATCTCTGGAGAAACTGATTTTTCCCTAGTAATATCTTCTGAGTCTACGAGCAAACAGAATTGATGACCACGTGGGCGTCTTCCAAGTTTGTAAGATATTATGAAGAATGCATTATCCATGTTAAGTGTATTCTTAATCACCATGTTACAATCTTCGCTATAACTAGAAGCACAATCATTACCATCATCCGACATATTCAAAATATAGCTGAGAGAATTCTACAGTATCTCTAATATTTGCCCATAAAAAAAAAGTAGAGACACAAAATTTTTCAGAAAAGGAAGCAGAATTGAAGGAGAACAATACCGAATATACATATATCAATTAAAGCAACATATATGTATCAAAAAAAAGTAAAAACCAGTTTTACATGTTGTGGTGATTTCACTAGCAATTGATGATACTAATACAAAAACTAGTGCTTTGAAGACCTTCTCGCTGCTACGATAAAGATGCTTGAAGACCTGAGAACACAAGGATGATAAGAGCAACCATTGCTTTTTTTTTTTTTTTTATAAAACGTGAGCAATTCTTGTTAAAAAAATATGAAAAATTTCAAAACCATGAACATACTGTTCAATTAAAAAAAGAAGATTTTTTTTTATTTTGTTTTTGAAGAAAAAAAAGTTAACATACGGTTCACATAACAAAGAAAACAAATCAAATAAAAAAAAAAGCTTACCGGAAATTGGCCGGAATCTGGTGACGGAGGTAGTGACGCCAGCGAGAAGAAAGAGGAGTTGTTGCTGCTCGGTCGAGCAATATAAAAAAAAGGGATTAACTCCTTTTATAGCAATTTGACTTCCAAATTCTAAAAGAAAAAGGGTTTCCTTTTATGGGCAAACGGGCCCAAACTTTTCAAGTGGGTCATATTCATGCAAGTTGATCATTCTTCCATATACTAGTCCTACCTAGTTGTGTCTCACAAATCCATGCCCTTCAAGAGAGAGCTCTTTGCACCAGTTTAACCTCATTGATCATTCATCTTCATACGACTACTTGATCCTGCAAAGTATCAACTATTCAACTCAAGTCAATTACATAATTTCTGGTAAAGTCTAACTGACTAAATTAAGCTATTTATTTTGCTTATGTTTTATAAAATCGCCATCCAGTACTTACTGCGGAACATTAATGTACCTCACTAAGCAAATGACTTAATGTAGATGGTAGATTTTTAACAAAGGGTAAAATAATAAAATTACCTCTACCCAGCAGTAGAAGTGTAGACACGATATAATTTATTTATGCTACTAACCCGACATCAGAAGTATATAATTCATATTCAAAAAGAGAGTTATGATATCAAACTATTGCCACATGCATCTCACACTGATCATGTGCTCTCTCTGAAAAATATACATATAATGTTAGAACCTCACCCGACTGAGCTTTCAATAGTTTACACACAACATTAGTACTGTACAACTCAGTGCTCACTCCTCTACAATGATTGGACGACTTCGAGATGAGTTAATCACTAGTATAGAGTAACGTTTTCCTCAATGTATCACTGGTGCTGATTACAATTTTTTTCCTAGATGATCTCTAAGTATACATAATAAGTATCCAGAACGCGTCTTTGTTCCCGAATGAATATCAGTGCTCCTAGATAGATTGCCTACTACTATAGAGAGAATCACAATAAATTCTAGTGATATATTCCCAGGCTGAATTCCTAGAATTCTCTATATCAATACTTAAACCCTAATTGGTTAATATTGATTTGTCAAAGTTAAAACAAGTTGCACATGAATGTACTCGAAGCATCACAGTCTTGTATAAGCACTAAATCGTTGTCGTGCCAAGTGAAAAGTCAAATCTCCAATTGACCAATCCATAATGTTGGTTGACCGAATGAACCATTTCGAATATTGGTCGAAATACAACGAAACCCTAATATTGGTCAACGCCTAGTTTCTGACGCATCATAACGATCGTCTTGAAAAAATGTTCCAATGGGTAGAGAATGGAGGAAAATTTTCTAAACAACATATGTTCCCTTATATGTCTACTACGACATACTAAAAGAACATACCATTCCGAGGAATGGTATAAGAGATATGACCTGAATCCTAGATGAACTACAAGCTGAAAACTGTCAGAATTTCTTCTAAAAATTCCCGGAAGGTTGCTGTTTGCTCCGTTTGACAACCAAAACGAGCTCAAAACCTAAATACTTTCACGCCAGGGTGTATTCATCACTTTTCTGATTCCGGATTGGCGTAGATCAGCAAAAACGGACATTGCATGAAGAATCCACAACGTTTTTACTATAGAGCACTGTGTCTGAAATTTTACAATGACGAAAATTAATGAAAACCTCATTCATTCACATATGAATGGTCATAAGAACTTAATCATATAAGGTATTCAATGGTCACAAGACCTTAACCATATAAGGTCTTTAATGATATTAGGTCAAATAAGATTGAAGAGCTATAGATAAAAGAGGACAAAAAGAATAAAAGGAAAAGGGAGCAGTGGGACCGGCGCCATACAGCTGGCCGGACGGCCATCCCACGGCCGTTCCCACTTCTTTATTTTTTTATCTTTATTTTTTCTATTTGACTGCAGCCTTACTTAGGGTTTCCTCTTATTATCAAACTCTTTGCTCTTCCTATCAAAATCCCGGTCTTCCTCTTGCTTTAAAACCATAAGCTCTGCAGAGCTATATAGAATGGTCCCTCTACTATATTAATATATTAAAATATTATTTCTAATATTTCATAAATTATGGTTTTTAGTCTTTACATTAAAATCCTCTTTTAGATATTATTTCCAAACAATACCATAGAGATCATATGGTATGCAAGACGATGAGGAATGGTCCCGTGACTACTGACCCGTGCTCAGACCACCTAGTCGTTCCTCTACCACCCGGTCGGTCCTTGACCTCCTAGTCAGTCTTCATATATCATCGTCTTCATATATCACGACCCTCATCTATCGCAACCTTCATTCATCATAATTAGAGTTTTATTATTTTATTTAATTGGTCCTGCTACCAATAATTAAAATAAACTGATCACTCTAACACAAGTGAATGGTATTACAGTTAATGATCATCCACTTAATGCTCATATGCTTGAGAATCATTCGACTTGATCCTCATACACGAACAGTGTGTCATATCAAACATTGTAAGACTTTGATCGATCCAGCAATCTCATCATACTTATGCTTATTAATCCATTAAGATCATCTGGATATCATTTGTTGTCTCAAATGATACGATGATATACCACGATTACCAACGTCAATAACGTCAATGATCTATTATCCATCACTGCTTACCTCCACAATTTGAGACAATATGCTAGAGCTCATCAATATGTTAAGACTACCAGTCTAACTATGTCAGCAATTGACCAAATAATTTACGTATGTGAAATAGACTTAGTCATGTTTAAGACATCAATCATGTTACATGGGGGATATTCACTAGGGTTTTGGTCTGGCGGCCTACAGCACGTGCGGTGTAGCAATACATCCACGATGAGAAAGTAAATAGTCGTGTTGACAGTTGAAGACATGAATAAAATAGTGGTCGTACAACCGTCAAGTCCCACTATCATGACACAATCGGTTTTCACCACGATCTCCATGTCTTTACTCTTCCACCTTTTTGCAACTGTCACCACTTACGAGATCAATGTGTTAACTTCTATTGCTATAAATAGATTCTTCGACCTATTGACAAGGATAGTCATCTAACAAGACAATCATCTTAGAAGAGAGCAAGGATATATGATCGCAGAGCTATCATCTTACAACATCCTCAGAAAACTCAGACATTCTGATTTTCATCTTCAATCTCATTGATTTTCATATACAGATCAAATCTTCTACTTCTTTTGTGAGTAAAACAAAATTGGAACGATCATTTTTTTATTTAGGAAAATTTTGGTACAGATTGATCTCTCGAATCTCAAAAGTATTTATACAGTACAAATGTTTAGGGTTTAGACGAATTTCTCTGACTAACAATAGCCTACTCCATTACTTTCCCCTTTTACCCTTAAATCGTTTTTACCCATGAGCATTTTGGCGACCACAACGGGAGATCAATCTCTCAATTGCAAGGAAATTATTCAGTTTCTCAATTTTATCAATTTCAAGATGGTTGATCTTAGATCGAGTTCAATAACCAATACTAACGCTAATACTTCTAGTACCAGCACTGGTACTCATGGTAACACTCTTCTAGTTCCTATTGTCGATAATATTACTCCTCCTCCATATGAGAAACATACTTAAGAAGCTAGGGATGGAAAAACTACTCCTACCATTATCGATTTAACGCAGACACAGAAAACCCTTGCAAGGACTCAAACATAGATGGATGCAACTCAGAAGGAGGTTTTCACCTTCCTCAAGACACTTATAGAGAAGTTATCACCAGAAGAGCAGACTAGAAATACTTCTAAAGCAACTGCTAATGCCAACACTTTGAGGGGTCATGCTCAAGACGACGATGCAGTTTGCATACTCGCTGATCGTCAACAACCCAACTTCGTCACTCGTGAAGATTTGGAGCGACTTCTCCAAAGTAGCAGAAAAGAGAATTCATCAGCTATTCATCAACATCAACCTCCTTACCCTTCTGAAATATAAAGGATCCCTCTTCCCAGGGGGTAATCCTCTCGTTCATTCTCACTGTATGATGAAAATGGGAATGCTCATGAACATATCTCACGCTTCTTGGAGTCACTAGGGGAACATGAGTATAATCATGTGCTCCACCTCAAAGAATTTTCTAAATCTCTAACTGGAAGAGCATATACATGGTACAATAACATTTCTCCCAACAGTATTGCTAACTGGTGCAAGATGTTCAATGCCTTCAACAGAAATACTTCTTCGTATTTAGACTTATGAAGGATGTTTCAGTGGAGCATTGAATATCCCAATGATTATGTAAAGAGATTCAAAGTTTAGGTGTTAGACTTCCATGACCCAAACGTAACCGAATTAAAATTGGCGGAACTCTGTATCAATGGCATGGTACCATTCAATCACGTTCTTCTGGAGAATCTTCGTTTTCAAACATTTTATGAGTTGCATGAAGCTGTTAAGCGATCGGCCACGACTGCGCCTATTTTGCTAGAATGGAAAAGTCCTATCAAGAGGGAATAAATACGTTAGACTCGTAACAGTAGACGTCTAGATCTTAATCCATACAACACTCAACCATCTGTGAGTGCTATGATTGAAGGAGGCAAAAGGAAAGCTCCAATGCCAGAACAATGTCTTAAGCGTACAACACCAGCACCAGTCCTACCTCCTGCCCACCAACGGATTTACCATCTCGGAGAGTCAACCAAGCGGATGCATCTCCACCACCGGCTCAACGCCAACTTCAGCAGCAACCAGGAGAGGCTCCAACTACCATATATTTTCCTTTTCCAATCGAAGAAGCAATTGAACTTTGGAAGTATGGAAACAAAATGGTGCAATCAACCTACCTCTTGTTCGACGCCCACCAACAAATCATGAAATGGAAGATCCTAAATATTGTAGTTTCCACAAATTTGTTAACCACCCAACAAGTGATTGCAGTGGTCTGAAGCGAATCGTTAAAGAAAAGATTGAATCAGGAGAATTGGACTTGTGGAATAAAGGGGTACACAGGAATCCTGTCCCTGTCAGGAATTTCACCATGTCTGAAGAGCCTACTAATCAAGTAGTTCAGTCCCTGATGGAACGTGTGTGTGATTTTCTTTTCTTCTCAAAGGCACAGCGCAAAGACATTTTCACCATTTTTAATCATACTGTATCCGGAAGAAGACTACCTCTACTTAGTGAAGCACATGATGAACGCAGACAAGTAGGAAAGGATGGAGAAAAATGTGACTAAGGAATTCTCGCCGCCGTCTACCCAAGAATACTGAATTTGGAAGAACCTTGATCGATGCAGACATTGTTGTCAATATTATCCCGATCAAGATACTACGAGCAATGAGAATCTCACGCAATTAAGTTGTTCACGTACCAGCATTAATACGAGAACCCGAGGGAAGGTCCATAAACGCTTATGGTTACATCACACTTGAAGTACAGATAGGGTATGCAAATATTACAACCAAATTTCACATAATCAAGGAAGATCCAAATTACGACATGATCTTGGTGATACGTCGGAAATCTACTTTGTTTTACTGCAAGCGCACAGTGTCGAAAGATGTAGACAGTAGAAAATGCGGTTCGTTCCTACGAGGAGTGTGTATTAGTATACTAATTAATTCAAGAAACTTTCGAGTCAAGGAAAATTAATAAAGATATTTCTTAGATTTTTTAAAATAAATAATTAACTAACGAATGAACTAAAACTATTTAACAAAGATTGAAATCAACAATAAAAAAGCGTTAAGGTTTTGGGAATCCGTTGTAAATTAGGGTTTACTTGCGTTTATCACAAAGGGTATCAATTTTACTCGTGAAAAATAGCAAATCTAGCTACTAATACATGGAAGATATTTCGTTTAAGAATCGAAGAAAAGAATTTTTAACAAGAGTTGTTTGTTCTCAACCTAAGGTATAATTTGGAAGTACTAGGTATACGTGGCATAAATAGTCAAAGAATATTCATAAAACGATTATCGCGAAAGGGACAACAAGTTCTTTTATTAATCAAACAACGGACTATGTGTGATATAAAACATGAAAAATCATTGAGAAATTAAAACATTGAAAGAGAGACAAAACATTGATATTAAGCTTTTATAGTTGAAAACCCTAGTTTTGAAACACAAGCAAAATAAATTTTACAAGTTCATCCTTTCACCCTTACAAAGAAATTTAGCTAGACAAAGCTTTCTTAAAAGCCACTAAACTGATAGAGAATTTAATAAACTAATCGAAATTGAAAACAATAAACCAAATTAAACCCTTCTTCTCCTGTGTGTTCACGGCTCCTGTAATTTGTCTTCCGCGTCAGGTTTTCAGCATCTCTCCTCTCTAAAAAGTCTTCAACCTCCTCCAAAAGTCCTCCGCGTCCCAGTATTCTCTCCAATTCAGATAAAGAAACTAGTTCCCCATCTTTCTCAAACTCTATTCACAACCCCACATCTCAATCCTCTCTGCCACTATCTTTTCCATTGCCAATCACCGAGAATGACAACAAATAGTTTTGAACCCAACTCCGTTCTATCTTTTTTTCTCGAGCTAATGCTTTTGTTCCCTGTTTTATTCCAAACTCGAACACAGATACCTCAACTATCTACCTTCTCCATCACTTCCAGGCTCGAGTTCTCATATCGCAGACGACAACTATCAACATTCATTAATATTTAATAGCCATCGTTCATCAGCAACACCTCCATCATCGTGATCACCATTAATCACAGCTCGAGTTCTATAAATCACCAACTACAACGTTATTATATCATCAAATATCGAATCAAGCACCACTGAATCCAACAACATCTAGCCATCATTCAATCTTCCATCAAACATCACTCAATACCCAACTGCCATTAATCATTCTTTTAAAAATACGAGCATCAACCATCAATGGCTATTGGCGAGAATCAAAACTCGTTGTCAACTGGTTTCTAGCAGAGAAGAACCTATCCCACCTGAAAATGATACTTAGACCGGAATTACAGCCGCCGTGAAAATCAGAGACGAATATGGTGGCCTGTTGGTCACATGGAAGGAAGATGTTGGCGCCCTTAGTTACTAAGTAGATGTTGATATAAATGGGGTTGTAACAAGTATAAACTTGGATGTGTTTATAATAAGTGGCTTCCCCTAGTAGAAGTGGCGGTGTCTATATAAGCTTTTGACTTCATTAGCCCCTTAGCGTACAACAGAATACCAATATCAGTCGCCCTTGAAATTCCCAATTTACCCTTAATTCTTGCTTTGCTTATGACTTTTTCATACGAAGTCGGAATGACTTCGTTCTTTCGTTGTTGGATTTATTTTTTCGTTCTCTACGTCATGATGACAAGGAATCATGACTTTAGACAAGTTCCACCTAGTCTTTGGGCCTTTTTCACTTGTAGCACTTCTTTAGTAGCACAGTTAAGTACCGATTGACTTCTTTTGGATGATTTCACCTACAAAAAGATAACTAAACAAAAACAAACATAATATACAATAATTCACTAGAAATATAACATATACAAGCATGAAATTGACACTCTAAATAAGTAAAATATGCACTTGTTACTTGGGATGACCATGGTTTCACAACAAAAAAAACCCAACCTATCGAGTGCCTTTATCGACACACTCACTTCTAGCAGATGACTTTGTACCTCACATGGATGCTGCGACAGTAAATTAATAATCATATGTACTTTGAGGAATTCCAAAACCTATTGGCAACAAAGCAATATCCTGGAGAAGATGTGACATCGTATGTCGAAAGGTATCATGCTCAAGTAAAACTCACTGAGTTTGTTTCCTTACCACTCAATGTTCCTCACAAATCTCATGCTTGGGGACTGGAGTTTGATGGGAAACTCGAATCTTCTCTCGCTAAACGCTATGAATGGATAGCCTCGTCTTTACAATATTTTTCCAAGTGGATGAACTCGACTCATATCCAAGTCGAACAACATATTAACACATTCATCGCCCACCAATTAGGGAAAAGAGTACCACGGATATTTCCATGTGACACTACATGAATGTCCACATGTGCCACAGAACCACTACAAGAAAGCATCGATATGTACACAGGTGTGGGACACTAATGCTGATATTGGGATGAAGGGAAAACCGTGGCAATGACACATGTTCAGAGCCAAGATAATGAAGCCGAACACATTTCATATTGGAGATTGATTCATGAAAGCAGCAAGGCGCAACCGTTACTCTGTCACAAACACTGACTGGAAAGGACTATTCAAGATTGCTAATGCTACCATTGGCGGGTACTACAAATTGATCGCCACAGAAGGAAAGTTGGTGGAGGCAGTAATACAAGAAAAATGGCTTAAAACATTTGACGCTTAAGGAATTTGGCGCTTGAAGCACTTGGCGTTTAAGACATTTGACGCTTGAAGCATTTGATGCTCGAGGTATTTGATGTTTGAAGAATCTAAGGATTTTTTTCATATTTATTTTTAATTTCAATTCCACAAAAACGTATGCAATATGTTTTACATCAGTAATCAAATTCTCAATTTCATTAACTCAAAAATCCCTATCATTCCAAAAAGAAAATCCTTGCAATCATATCAACTAAACGCCTACTTATTCAAGCTTAAATGAAAAAAAATTCAAACTAAATATAATCCTTTGTCTCTCAAAGCATATCGGGTTCTGAAAATAAAAAAAGATAGCTAAGGAAAATTAGCTAAGAATGGCTTCTGACCATCACTGAAATCTTTTTTCATGTCATCAAGAGCATTCTTCTCCAAATCTAACTCTTGAGTCAACTTTGCAACATTTGCCTCTGCTTGCATAATAAAGTCACTGGAAGAAGCCGCTACTACAGAAGCTGGTACTCTATAATAACATCAATATCTCGACAAAGCCACTCAACATTGAAAGCGTAACTCTCATAGGTCTCCAAATGAAGTTCTGAATCAGCCAATATCCCATCTGAAATGGTGGTCTTCGCTACAGTATACATCTCATAAGCAACAAAGAATTGTTTGTACCTAAAAATTGCTATCAGGGAAAACTATGTACCGTTGAAGTACTTTTTGTAGGTTCAAGGATAAAAATCGTACAAAACAAATAACACAAGTAGGATGATAGTATTTGTTCTGCTTTGGTGACAAAGAGAGGTGATGGGTTGATCTTATGGAGGGAAGCAAAGAAAGTTGAAGGAATTGTGTGTAGAAATGTGTATTGTGGTGGAAAAAATGGCAGAGCTTGAGAATGGTTTTGTATCTTTTCTTTACTGTCGTTTGTTTTTCTCTCTTGTTGTTCTGGTTGTGATCTCTATTGAAATTGGATAATCATCCTATTTATAATGTTTGGGACCACACATTTTCCTTGTAAAGTAGTGGTAGTTGTGGGGAGATGGAGAAGTGGAGGTTGTGGTAACCGTCCACTTTTGTCATGGGAAGTTTCTGGAAACTTCTGGACCATCACTCCAATATCTTTTCAACCACTTCAACTTACCACCGACTTTGTAACTTCCTTGTCATGGGGTAGTGCTATACCCATGTTGTTGTAAACCGCCAGACCAAAACCCCATGTTTTATCCCCCCATTGTAATATGATTTGATGTCTCGTAAGACTTAGTGGGGTCATGGCTTCAAAGCCATGAGCCTTGTTGTAAAATAATCTTTCTAATAGACTTTATATAAATTTGTCGTAATAATGGTTTAAGTAATTGTGCTATCTTGAGCGAATAGTGGTGCTAGCATGAGAAAATAATAGTGCTGGCTATAGCGGAGCGTGCCACCTAGCAGTTGAGCTTGGTGATGCATAGAGCATTGACGCGCATGGAACACTGGTGCATATGAAGCTTGGGTACTGATAGACACATTTTTGTGTCTAAATTGCGCTCAATTATCTGTTTTGATAGTGTTCGATTTTGTACATATTATGTTTTTTTATGTCTTTGTAGGTATTTTTGAGAAATAAATAATTTGGGAAAAATTGGCTCGAAAAGTGATAAAGGCACCCGGAAAGAATTGATAAAGGCACCCACACTTTGGATTGGGGGCACCTCCCTTTAAATTTGAATTTCCGAAATTGGCGGGAAAACTTTCTTCACGTGAAGAAAGTTTGCTGTGTAGTTGGCAACCGAGATTTTTTGGATAAAAACGTGTTCCTCCTATCCCAAAATGATTAAACACCCAAAAGAAGATCAAACACGTCAAGTCTGAGAGATTCATGCCGGAAAAAATGGTGGAAAATCCTAGTTACGTCCGGAAAAGGAAAAACACGTTGTTCATGATTAAACACGTAATTATAGTTTAATTTGGATGGTTCTTTGCATCCTAATCGGTTAAGGATAATGTATTAGGGTTAGACAGGCCTATAAATATCAATAAGATCGAAGAACAAAGGAGGAGAGCCACCGTGAAGAGAACAAGAAGAACAAAGAACTCTGCTGCTGCCGAAGAAGAAGAACAGATGAAGAACAAACAACATCAGCGAACTGTCGTTCATTCTGTCGCTGTTACAGTCGCTGCTTCAGCTGCTTCAACAGTTGTTCATCTGCTACACATATTATCCGTCCTTCTTTCCTATACCTTGTTCTGCTGCTGTAACACTCTGAACCCTTCACTGTAACGCTTATAAGCGTATCGAATCGTCTGTGTTACTTCTTTTTAGTCATTGTAAGCACTTTTTGAGCAATGAAATACTATTTTGGGTGTGTTTTCATTACAATGAGCTAATCATCATTACTGGGGCGACGGAGGAAGCTTTTTCTCCAATAATTAAGTGGTAACTTCTATTTTATCTATTTATTTTACAATTCTTTTATTATTATTTTCCTTGAATTAAAATGGAAAAATTGGTTTTTCTTAAATAGTTGTGTTCTCTTTTGATGAGTCATGCTTGGTTAACTGCTTTTGATGTCTCATGCTTAGGATTTACAATTATTCTTTCAAAAACCTAACTTCGGCAATGATTTGATTAAACTGAATATAAGAATTTCACGATTTTATCACTTGAGTTATTGGTTAAAAGTGGATTCCTTAGTCCTGGTTCTTCCCATAAATTTTAAATCATCATTACTTTAATCTGTTTTATTTTTAGTTATTAAAAATTAAGTTTAGAAATCAAACCTTCACAAGTTCGAGAATCAAACCCTTTTTACAACTATATTAAAATTACATCAGGTACACATGGAGCTCGGGCGCCTCACGGAGCGCTGGTGCTGCACGGACTTGGCTGCACGGAGCTTAGGTGTAGCGCTGATGCTAGTGCTGCTGCTATGGCCCACTTCTCCTGGTGCTGCGGCTAGCACTTATCCGTGGTTTTGTAGCTTTGTAGCTTTGTAACTTCATTGTTTTGGTGGACTTTTTCCCTTTTATTATTTTGACACATTTGTGTTGGAGACATGGCTAGGGCTTACTAAAGCCTCTACTCGTTGTTACTTGGGCTATATCCTATATTTATTGACATTGACTAATGCCATGACCATGTCTATGGTCTATTTAGAGTTTCCCAGTCTTGCGAGATTTAGTTGTTGGCATTTATGCCTTATTTTGGTGCAGTGCATACAGAACACCTTCAAGAGATTCAGTCGTGGAAGTTTGCAATCTTGAAATTATGTTTGATGCGACTCGACATTTAGATGGTATACATCTACCTAGCGCTACTATTCAAATATGGCGTATCCTTTATTATGAATGTTCGTAATTTTGTATAATCAGTATATTCTGTTTTATACAAGTAATTTTGTACGGACACACATGAAATAACGAGGTTTTTGTTGTACAAAGCTCTGAGATTTCTCTAGTGCATATATATGTCAAAGAGCTACAGGGCTAGTTTATCCAGGAGCTAAATATGTATTCCCAATTCTCTTGCGGAATGTAAGATAACGATAATGTTCATAATTTTGATGCTCGTCAGATATTAATGTATATTTATTTCATGATTTTGCATCTAGGTGTAAAGCAATATTATAAAGGGGAATATTACAGTTTTCTCCCTTGTTAAAACTCACCATCAATATTAAGTCCCCTGCTTAGCGCGGAGCAATAATGTGTTTCATAGTAAGAACTAGATGGTGATTTTTATTTTATTGTTATACGCAAAATAAATCAAATAGCTCAGTTGGTTGATATTACCAGGAATCCTGATTTGATGATACTCCAATGATGTCAATTAGTCGATGAAGGAGAATAGTGGGTGTAGTAATGCTTGTAGGATTATGTAGCACCATTTGGAGAGTGCACCTTGGTGAGGCATGACTGATTTGTATGATGGAAAGACCAAATTCGACCCGTGTGCAGCACAAGAGCATGGTTTCAAATAGGAAACCCTTGTTTGACCTAAATTTGGAAATCAATTGTTATAAAATGGAGAGTAAACCCTTATTATTTTTTATTTTCTTCACCATCATCACCTCCGACCCTCTCCCCCTTTCTCTTCTCTCCGTCCACCAGCAGCAGCATCTTTCGGCAAGCAACGTCACCGACCGTCTCCTGCCTGCGACCCTTTGCCGGATTCCGGCGTCGACCAGGTAACACTTTTTTTTTACGTGAGTAGCTTTCTCACGTCCCTCTTCTACTCTTTCTTCCTTTTTTTAGAGGTTGCTGCTCCTGATTATGTTGGTAGTTTTATTCCAAGTATTAATAGTGCTTCTCGGCCTCAGAGTGTTCATCCAGTGGGCCTTATTAGGTGTTGTTTGCAATGAAGGGAATGCATGCCTTCGTTTGTTGACTTTAAGACATCTCAAACCCCTTTATCTAAATGGGCAGGATAGTCTAAAGTTATGTTGAAGAATCCTCTGGTAAAGCTGGTTTTAGAGAATGCTAAGATATTACATGACGTGCGAGTATCTGAGACTTTAAAAAATGAATAAGGACACGAAGGTTATGCTTGCATTTTTCTCACTTTGGTGCTATCTAACTCATTCAGCGGCCTGTACTTAGGGTGAGTTAAGAATCACTCTGGAGGATATGGACGTTCTGCTGCAATTGCCAGTTATTGGTAGTATCCCCGAATTGTTTGGTCAGGAGAAGAAGTATGAAAACCACCTTGTTCAGAAGATGAAAGAATTGCATAAGTCCCATCGTTGCAACAGTAAGAATTATACAGCTTGGATCAATTACTGGTGGAGTGGTAGTACAGGCGCTGAGGGTCTTATTATTGATCATCCTCTTTGTATTGCTGTGTTCCTTGTACTTTGGCTTTCCAGAGACGTATTTGAATACTTTCCTGGAGGTCAAATGAAGCCCCAACTTGTTCCTTTTGTTGTTTTTCTTGTTAGTGGAAAGACTCTTCCTCTTGGTAATTTGTTCCTTGGCACCTTATATACTCGTTTAGATATTCTTGCTCTTGACATGAAGATTTCCAATGGTTATGCCAAGATAGAATCTTTAATCCATGTTATGTTCATGCAATCCTGGATTTGGGAGCATTTTCCTGAGTATGCCCCAAAGACTCGACCCACTTTTCCAAGTAAAGAGACGAAGTATGTTAGAATACTTTGTTGGAGTAAAAAGAAACCTTCACTTGTTAATCTTATTAGTTTGATGTATAATGAGAAGAAAATGAATTTCAGACCTTGGAGTTTGGAGCTGCCTCAAGTGATTCCATCGGGGACTTTTGCTGAGAAGTCCGACATTGTCTTACACTCTGGTCCCAGTGATGAGAGTAATGTTGCCAGTATTGGCGAATCTACTTTCATCAATAATTGTATCCCAGGGTTCGTTATATCATTGTCCGTTTTGATAATTGCGTCCTTTAGTGTTATAATAATTATAAAGCAGCTCGACATATGAGTTTTGATCAGTCTATTCCTCGTTATAGCACTACAGTATCTTCTATAGATGTGCTTCAAAGTTCTGAGGGTGCTCACCACATTCCTGGTCGAAGTATTCCTTTTCTCCAAGCTAACAGAGAAGGACGTGTTACTAATGACTATGACGATTTCTGGAATATACAATTTATTCTTCTCAAGAAATTTATGTTGAGTAGTCCTTATGATGTTCGCAGTGAACCTTTTGAAGAGGAACACTTGAGAATTATTTGTGATTTGAAGTTTGACTCGATCATCAGCTTGACACAAGTATCCCAACTCGTCCTTCATTTAATTACTATCTTTTATTCAATTAAGTGTTTTGATTTTCTCCTCTCGTAGTCGTGGTTCCCAGGACGTTTCGTAGCGAACGCTACTCTTCAATCTGGAACGAAAAGGCCACGGGTGGTTATGCCTGGGAGTGGAGAACGTCATTTTAAGATGACTAAAGTTTTGATTCCGTATCTTAAATATGAAAAGAATAAAATAACAAGATATAAACATCTACAACTGAAGGTTTACCGCAAGCGCACAGTGTCAAAAGATGTAGATAAAAGCAAATACGATTCGTTCCCACGAGGAGTGTGTATTACTTATACTAATTAATTCAAGTAACTTTCAGGTCAAAAGATGTTTTTCCGATTTTTGTAAAGAATTAAACTAATGAATGAATTAAAACTATTTTATAAAGATTGAAATCAATAATAGAAAATCGTTAAGGTTTCGGCAATCCGTTGTAAAGTAGGGTTTACTTGCGTTCATCACAAAGGGTATCGATTTTACTCGTGCAAAATAACAAATCTAGCTACTAATACAAGGAAGATATTTCGTTTAAGAATCGAAGAAAAGAATTTTCAAAAAGAATTGTTTGTTCTCAACCTAAGTTAGAATTTTGAAGTACTAGGTATACATGGCATAAATAGTCAAAAAATATTCATAAATCGATTCAAAACGAGGTTTCAACGAGTTCTTCTAATAATCAAACAATGAACTATACGTGGCATAGAACATGAAAAATCATCGAGAAAGTAAAACGTTGAAAGAGACACAAAACATTAACATAGTTGAAAACCCTAGTTTTGAAACACAAGAAATCTATCTCTATATGTTCATCCTTTCACCCTAACAAAGAAATTTAGCTAGACATGGATTTCTTAAAAGCCATTAAAAATATTAAAGAAAACATAAGCTAAACCTAGGTTTTCACTGTTCCTAGGCGTGAAAAAGTTGTGTCCAAAATTGTATCTTGGATCCCCTTTATATAGGCTTTGGTAAGCTCCTCTTGATCCTTATCCAACTAGGAAGCCTAATCTCATTAAACTTTTCCACCTCCTTTTGATCCTTATCCAATTAGGAGACTTAACCTCCTCAAAAACCAACAAAAACCCTAATTTTCACGTCAAAGGTGAGCCCAAAACGATTCCCTTATTTCTCTTCCCACGCAGGCCCAATAAGGCCCAAAAGATACCAAATCCAAGTTGGTTTCACGGTTTTGCTTATAACTTCTTCATACGAAGCCAGAATGACCTTGTTATTTTGTCGTTGGCTTCGTAACCTAATAGAAATCTTGGAATAGGCTGATTTCCACTGTGTATTTCGTAATTCTTCCTTGTAGAGATTAATTTCACTTCTTTCAGATATGTAACCTAATAAAACACATAAACTACAAAAAGTAATAATAACACACAGTAATTCACACAAAATCTAGCAAATAAGAATAAGGAAATGATACTTAAAATATGTAAATTATGCACTTATCAACAACTGACCGGAGAAGTAAAATGGGGATTCACAGCATTCGACATCATTCCATGTTCACGATTTTTACTTCTTTTCTCCCTAAGTTGGGGACTTTCTTCAACTTCAAAAAATTCTCCACTATTCTGAGGCTTCACAGAACGCTCATCCTGCAATAAAATATAATATATGAGGCGCAAACAACATATTTCAAGAATATACACATATGAAGGAAAACGTTTACCTATAAAGATTTTTGAAACAATTTACGCTTATCACCAGGGAGTAATTTCAGTCTTGGCCGAGTAGACATTACTTACGGTGTACGAGGACCACGTTCAGGTATTGGAGCCGCATTTGCAAAGTCATGAAGACGCTCATGTTGCTGGCACCAGAAATTTACAAAACCCAGAGTCACAAACGTCTTCCGACCTGGAAGAAGAAACAAATACCTATTTCCTTCCACGAGAGTATGATCTAGAAGAGACATAAGTTCTTCCATATGTGGTTTCTCAATTCGGTAAGAAGGGGTACACTAATCAAAACTCATTTAGCGAGATGCTATATCAATATTATACTCCTCTGTTGTATACGTTCTGTCCATTGTAGATACTATATGCCCAGGCATGCTACTCAACATAAAAGAAATCTTGCCATCACTGAGGTTCGTACCAGGCCTCAAATTAATACCAGGTTTAGTAGCAAAGGTAGTCAAATGAGCAATATGTGAAGGAATGGATCCCCATGGGAAAAATTCAAATTCACACTCCTTATCTAAAAGTGTGGCGAGTTGTACTTTAGACCGTGGGAGCTTGGTCGACCAGCATAATATCCTGGAACTGTCGATACTTCTTTCTGAGAAGGAATTACGAGGATTTAGGTCCTTCTCTTGAGAAGCGTTGCGAGGGGAAGGCGCATAACTACTAAAGTACTCCCACAATTACGCTTGGAGGAATAGTGTGTTACCAAATGATTCAACTTTCATATAACCATTAGAAGTGTCAAGATCAACAACAAAAGAGTCAAGTGAGAATATAAAGTACCTAGAAAGAATCTACCAATGGAAAGTTTCTGATTTTAAGCCATTTTCATAGCAAGAAGAGCCACAAACGGATTCAATCGATGACCATCATGAAATATGTATTTAGACAACCACAATGATAAAAGAGCAGCGATAGTCAAGGTACTATCATATGGTCTATTCGGATATTTCTTCACCGACCAACAAAATTTTATCCACAGAGTATAACACTCATCTTGACCACGAGATAAATCATTAAACTCTTTCATCTTAGTTACTAAGTTTAAAAACATCTTTTGATCTTCCTCTGACAACTCAAGGGAAATGTTACATGTTACTGGAAGATGCAACAAAGCTGCCACGTCTTCTATAGTGATAGTAAATTCACCACATCTGCATATGAATGTATGCGTAGGTGCACACTATTGAGAAACTGATGTGTTTTGTAGATGTGGTAAGAATGGGTTTCAAACTCTCGAACTTGTGAAGATTGATTTTTGATTTAAAAACTAATTAAACTAGAAAATATATACAAAAGATGAAAAAATATTCACCAATAATGAGGTTATGGATTTCACCATTAACTAATTAAAGTGAGTCAATCTAATTAATATTCATGCAATTCTTTACGTTTAAAGTGATTCTAATATGTTGCAAAAGTAGATTTTCAAAGTAACAATTGTAAATCAAAAGTATAGAACATCAAAAACCCTAGGCTAAGCATGCTCTATCAAAAAAATCACAACTGCTTAATAAAAATCCTTAAATCAATTTTTTAATCAAAGTAAATAATCAGAAAAGAAATTGCAAAAATCAATTACAATAGAAATATACCACTTTTCTTGGAACAATGGCTTCCTCCGTCGCCTCAACAAAGGGGTTTTGCTCCTCATATTAATCAGTTCCTCAATATAATGATTCATGGCTCAAAATTGTTTATAAAGGAGAAAAATACAACAAAAAACTGACCAACTGAGTTGTATAATGATTAAAATGATTTATTGAATAAACGAATCACTCTAGACCTAGTGAAAGAAGAATAGATTCAATGTGTATTAAAACCTTAAACTGTTGCAGGAGCTATTCACTCAACTGTTACAAAAGGTATTGAAATTCAAAAGAAACGTCAACGAAAATAATGACAGTTTTGATGAGCCTTATGTTCTTCCTCTTCTTCTTCCTTTCTTCATGAGCAGAAA
>JAJJMC010013961.1:17500-25899 GCA_023531435.1 Papaver californicum | reverse complement strand
CCTGATGTTGAGCTTTTCAATTTTTGCTAATAAATGATTAGCAACAAAAGGATTTTTTTTTAGTGAACGTGTCACAGCTAATTACTCCTATCTTTTTTTCTTTTGTAAAGACGAAGAAACATATTCTCGATTTTCTCTCCTATTTAGTACGTCGACGAAGAATCAAACTATCACTATATTTATTCCTTTTTCTACTTCTTCTTCCAAGCGCAGGATAACCCCAAGGGGTTGTGGGTTGTTTTCTACCAATTGGGGCCCTTCCTTCACCACCCCCATGGGGATGGTCTACAGGGTTCATAACTACCCCTCTTACTACAGGACGCTTACCTAGCCAACGCTTAGATCCGGCTCTACCCAAACTTTTCTGGTTCACCCCAACATTACCCACTTGTCCGACTGTTGCTGAGCAGTTTTTGGATATCAAACGGACCTCCCCAGACGGTAATTTTAATGTGGCCGATTTACCCTCTTTTGCAATCAGTTTCGCTACAGCACCCGCTGCTCTAGCTAATTGTCCACCCTTTCCAAGTGTGATTTCTATGTTATGTATGGCCGTGCCTAAGGGCATATCGGTTGAAGTAGATTCTTCTTTTTGATCAATCAAAACCCCTTCCCAAACTGTACAAGCTTCTTCCAAAGCATACGGCTTTCTGGATGTATATAATGATATCTAGACAGATGGATCTTATATGAATCGTATGATGAAGTACCACATGAGTGGATATATTGGAATCCAAATCTGCCGAATCACTCATGTTATGATCTTCTACATCCTAGGTCTCCCCGTTCCATCATCTGGCTTATGTTCTTCATGTAGCATTCAGACCGAATGACTCTATGAAATTACGTCGATATTTCCACATATTACGGGTAACGTAGGAGACATCTCTATTTTTCCCCGGGGGTAGAATTACCACTGCTTAGCTTTCAATTCGCCTCTGACCATCAAATGAAATGTGAATAACCCGTCCTCCTCTCTTTGAAACAAGGGGCGCTTCCGGTTCTGTCGGTGCTTCAAACAATTTTGTCTTCTCCATATTACCATATCTCTAGAGTCAATAATTTTATATGAGGAACTACTGAACTCAATCACTTGCTGCCGTTACTCTTCAGTTTTCTGTTGAGGTCTATCCCGTAGAGGTACTCAAATTGGATCAGTGATTGATTTCTAGGTTTCGTCGTAAACCTAATTGGTTACTTCCAATTACGTAAATCAATGGTTCAAACCGCACTCAAAGGTAGGGCATTTCCCATTGAGATAGGAACTTCTGTACCAGAAACAATGGTATCTCCAATTATAGCCCCTCTGGGATGTAAAATATATCTCTTCTCACCATCCCCATAGTGTATGAGACAAATGTATGCATTTCGGTTGGGGTCGTATTCTATGGTTACGATTCTACCAGATATGTCTTTTTCATTCCGTCGAAAATCTATTTTACGGTATAGACGCTTATGACCTCCCCCTCTATGCCTTGCGGTAATGATGCCTCTGGCATTACGACCTTTACCACAATGACGCTGTCCAGAGATCAAATTATTTCGTGAATTGGATTTCACTTGACTGTCTACGGCCCCATTGCGTGTGCTCGGAGTAGAAGTTTTGTATAAATGTATCGCCGTGTTATTAAGTATTTTTTTTTAAGTTCTTTTCTTTCTAAGAGGTGGAATAGAATAACCCGGTTGAAGCGTAATGATCATACGTTTGTAATGCATTGTATGTCCCATAGGTCCCATTCTTCTACCCTTTCCCGGGAGTCGATGACTATTCATAGCTATTACCTTGACACCAAAGAAGAGTTCGACCCAATGCTTTATTTCTGTCCTAGTTGATCCTGATTCGACATTAGAAGTATATTGATTGTTCCCCAATAACCGAATACTTTTGTCTGTAAATACTGCATATTTGATTCCATCCATAAATCCATTTTCTTCCCTATGAGTTCCAGTATTGATAAGAATTCTAGTTCTTACTGTTCATATGTTATGGTATGAATATACCATACCAATTCGTTATGTATGGATGATGAGATTCCATTGATACAGAGCCAATTCCAATAGACTTATTGAACGTTCCCATTGGCGTGCATCCAGCAGGAATTGAACCTACGAATTTGCCAATTATGAGTTGGGCGCTTTAACCATTCAGCCATGGATGCTTAACAGGGATCATCGTACATCGTGAATAACCAAATTCCAATTGAAATGAAATCTTTAGGAGGAATCAATGAAACAGGAATCAATGAAACGACATCAATTCAAATCCTGGATCTTCGAATTGAGAGAGATATTGAGAGAGATCAAGAATTCTCACTATTTCTTAGATTCATGGACCAAATTCGATTCAGTGGGATCTTTCACTCACATTTTTTTCCACCAAGAACGTTTTATGAAACTCTTTGACCCCCGAATTTGGAGTATCCTCCTTTCACGCGATTCACAGGGTTCAACAAGCAATCGATATTTCACGATCAAAGGTGTAGTACTGCTTGTAGTAGCGGTCCTTATATATCGTATTAACAATCGAAATATGGTCGAAAGAAAAAATCTCTATTTGATGGGGCTTCTTCCTATACCTATGAATTCCATTGGACCCAGAAATGATACATCGGAAGAATCTTTTTGGTCTTCCAATATTAATAGGTTGATTGTTTCGCTCCTCTATCTTCCAAAAGGGAAAAAGATCTCTGAGAGTTGTTTCATGGATCCGAAAGAGAGTACTTGGGTTCTCCCAATAACGAAAAAGTGTATCATGCCTGACTCTAACTGGGGTTCGCGGTGGTGGAGGAACCGGATCGGAAAAAGGTGGAATTCTAGTTGTAAGATATCTAAGGAAACCGTAGCTGGAATTGAGATCTCATTTAAAGAGAAAGATATCAAATATCTGGAGTTTCTTTTTGTATCCTATACGGATGATCCGATCCGCAAGGACCATGATTGGGAATTGTTTGATCGTCTTTCTCTGAGGAAGAAGCGAAACATAATCAACTTGAATTCGGGCCAGCTATTCGAAATCTTAGTGAAACACTGGATTTGTTATCTCATGTCTGCTTTTCGTGAAAAAAGACCAATTGAAGTGGAGGGTTTCTTCAAACAACAAGGAGCTGAGTCAACTATTCAATCAAATGAGATTGAACATGTTTCCCATCTCTTCTCGAGAAACAAGTGGGGTATTTCTTTGCAAAATTGTGCTCAATTTCATATGTGGCAATTCCGCCAAGATATCTTCGTTAGTTGGGGGAAGAATCTGCACGAGTCGGATTTTTTGAGGAACGTATCGAGAGAGAGTTGGATTTGGTTAGACAATGTGTGGTTGGTAAGCAAGGATCGGTTTTTTAGCAAGGTACGGAATGTATCGTCAAATATTCAATATGATTCCACAAGATCTATTTTCGTTCAAGTAACGAATTCTAGCCAATTGAAAGGATCTTCTGATCAATCCAGAGACCCTTTCGATTCGATTAGTAATGAGGATTCGGAATATCACACATTGATCAATCAAAGAGAGATTCAACAACTAAAAGAAAGATCGATTCTTTGGGATCCTTCCTTTCTTCAAACGGAACGAACAGAGAGAAAATCAGACCGATTCCCGAAATGCCTTTCTGGATATTCCTCAATGTCCCGGCTATTCACGGAACGTGAGAAGCAGATGAATAATCATCTGCTTCCGGAAGAAATCGAAGCAATTCTTGGGAATTCTACAAAATCAATTCGTTCCTTTTTCTCTGACAGATGGTCAGAACTTCATCTGGGTTCGAATCCTACTGAGAGGTCCACTAGAGATCATAAATTGTTGAAGAAAGAACAAGATGTTTCTTTTGTCCCTTCCAGACGATCGGAAAATAAAGAAATGGTTGATATATTCAAGATAATTACGTATTTACAAAATACCGTCTCAATTCATCCTATTTCATCAGATCCGGGATGTGATATGGTTCCGAAGGATGAACCGGATATGGCCAGTTCCAATAAGATTTCATTCTTGAACCAAAATCCATTTTTTTCTTTCTTTCATCTATTCCATGACCGAAACAGGGGGGGGTACACGTTACACCGCGATTTTGAATCAGAAGAGAGATTTCAAGAAATGGCAGATCTATTCACTCTATCAATAACCGAGCCGGATCTGGTGTATCATAAGGGATTTTCCTTTTCTATTGATTCCTACGGGTTGGATAAAAAAAAATTATTGAATGAGGTATTCAACTCCAGGGATGAATCGAAAAAGAAATCTTTCTTGGTTCTACCTCCTATTTTTTATGAAGAGAATGAATCTTTTTATCGAAGGATCAGAAAAAAATCGGTCCGGATCTCCTGCGGGAATGACTTGGAAGATCCAAAACCAAAAAGAGTGGTATTTGCTAGCAACAACATAATGGAGGCAGTCAATCAATATAGATTGATCCGAAATCTGATTCAAATCCAATATAGCACCTATGGGTACATAAGAAATGTATCGAATCGATTCTTTTATGGAATTCAAAGGGATCAAATAGGAAATGATACTCTGAATCATAGAACTATAATGAAATATACGATCAACCAACATTTATCGAATTTGAAAAAGAGTCAGAAGAAATGGTTCGATCCTCTTATTTCTCGAACCGAGAGATCCATGAATCGGGATCCTAATGCATATAGATACAAATGGCCCAACGGGAGCAATAATTTCCAGGAACATTTGGAACATTTCGTTTCTGAGCAGAAGAGCCGTTTTCAAGTAGTGTTCGGTCGATTACGTATTAATCAATATTCGATTGATTGGTCCGAGGTTATCGACAAACAAGATTTGTCCAAGTCACTTCTCTTTTTGTCCAAGTCACTTCTCTTTTTGTCTAAGTCACTTCCTTTTTTCTTTGTGAGTATCGGGAATATCCCCATTCATAGGTCCGAGATCCACATCTATGAATTGAAAGGGCCGAATGATCAACTCTGCAATCAGTTGTTAGAATCAATAGGTGTTCAAATCGTTCATTTGAATAAATTGAAACCCTTCTTATTGGATAATCGTGATACTTCCCAAAAATCGAAATTCTTGATCAATGGAGGAACAATATCACCGTTTTTATTCAATAAGATACCAAAGTGGATGATTGACTCATTTCATACTAGAAATAATCGCAGGAAAGACTTTGATAACACCGATTCCTATTTCTCAATGATATCCCACGATCGAGACAATTGGCTGAATCCCGTGAAACCATTTCATAGAAGTTCATTGATCTCTTCTTTTTATAAAGCAAATCGACTTCGATTCTTGAATAATCCACATCACTTCTGGTTCGATTGTAACAAAAGATTCCCTTTTTATGTGGAAAAGGCCCGTATCAATAATTATGATCTTACGTATGGACAATTCCTCAATATCTTGTTCATTCGCAACAACATTTTTTCTTTGTGCGTCGGTCCAAAAAAACATGTTTTTTTGGAGAGAGATACTATTTCATCAATCGAGTCACAGGTATCTAACATATTCATACCTAACGATTTTCCACAAAGTGGTGACGAAAGGTATAACTTGTACAAATCTTTCCATTTTCCAATTCGATCCGATCCATTCGTTCGTAGAGCTATTTACTCGATCCCAGACATTTCTGGAACACCTCTAACAGAGGGACAAATAGTCACTTTTGAAAGAACTTATTGTCAACCTCTTTCAGATATGAATCTCTCTGATTCAGAAGGGAAGAACTTGCATCAGTATCTCAATTTCAATTCAAACATGGGTTTGATTCACACTCCATGTTCTGAGAAATATTTACCATCCGAAAAGAGGAAAAAACAGAGTCTTTGTCTAAAGAAATGCGTTGAGAAATGGCAGATGTATAGAACCCTTCAACGAGATAGTGCTTTTTCAAATCTCTCAAAATGGAATCTGTTACAAACATATATGCCATGGTTCCTTACTTCGGCAGGGTGCAAATATCTAAATTTCACCCTTTTAGATACTTTTTCAGACCTATTGCCGATACTAAGTAGCAGTCAAAAATTTGTATCCGTTTTTCATGATATTATGCATGGATCAGATACATCATGGCCAATTCCTCAGAAAAAATTGTGGGCGATTCTTCCACAATGGAATCCGATAAGTGAGATTTCGAGTAAGTGTTTACATAATCTTCTTCTGTCCGAAGAAATGATTCATCGAAATAATGAGTCACCCGTTCCATTGATATGGATACATCTGAGATCACCAAATGCTCGGGAGTTCCTCTATTCAATCCTTTTCCTTCTTCTTGTTGCTGGATATCTCGTTCGTACACATCTTCTCTTTGTTTCCCGGGCCTCTAGTGAGTTACAGACAGAGTTCGAAAAGATCAAATCTTTGATGATTCCATCATACATGATTGAGTTGCGAAAACTTCTGGATAGGTATCCTACATCTGAACTGAACTCTTTCTGGTTAAAGAATCTCTTTCTAGTTGCTCTGGAACAATTAGGAGATTCTCTAGAAGAAATACGGGGTTCTGCTTCTGGTGGCAACATGCTATTGGGTGGTGGCCCCACTTATGGGGTCAAATCAATACGTTCTAAGAAGAAATATTTGAATATCAATCTCATCGATATCATAAGTATCATACCAAATCCCATCAATCGAATCACTTTTTCGAGAAATACGAGATATCTAAGTCGTACAAGTAAAGAGATCTATTCATTGATAAGAAAAAGAAAAAACGTGAACGTTGATTGGATTGATGATAAAATAGAATCCTGGGTCGCGAACAGTGATTCGATTGATGATGAAGAAAGATAATTCTTGGTTCAGTTCTCCACCTTAACGACAAAAAAAAGGATTGATCAAATTCTATTGAGTCTGACTCATAGTGATCATTTATCAAAGAATGACTCTGGTTATCAAATGGTTGAACAACCGGGATCAATTTACTTACGATACTTAGTTGACATTCATAAAAAAGATCTAATGAATTATGAGTTCAATAGATCCTGTTTAGCAGAAAGACGGATATTCCTTGCTCATTATCAGACAATCACTTATTCACAAACCTCGTGTGGGGCTAATAGTTTTCATTTCCCATCTCATGGAAAACCCTTTTCGCTCCGCTTAGCCCTATCCCCGTCTAGGGGTATTTTAGTGATAGGTTCTATAGGAACTGGACGATCCTATTTGGTCAAATACCTAGCGACAAACTCTTATGTTCCTTTCATTACGGTATTTCCGAACAAGTTCCTGGATGACAAGCCTAAAGGTTATCTTATTGATGATATTGATGGTAGTGACAATATCGAGATTGATGCTAGTGACGATATCGATGATGACCTTGATACAGAGCTGCTAACTATGACGAATGCGCTAACTATGTATATGACGCCGAAAAAAGACCGATTTGATATCACCCTTCAATTCGAATTAGCAAAAGCAATGTCTCCTTGCATAATATGGATTCCAAACATTCATGATCTGTATGTGAATGAGTCGAATTACTTATCCCTCGGTCTATTAGTGAACTATCTCTCCAGGGATTGTGAAAGATGCTCCACTAGAAATCTCCTTGTTATTGCTTCGACTCATATTCCCCAAAAAGTAGATCCCGCTCTAATAGCTCCGAATAAATTAAATACATGCATTAAGATACGGAGGCTTCTTATTCCACAACAACGAAAGCACTTTTTCACTCTTTCATATACTAGGGGATTTCACTTGGAAAAGAAAATGTTCCATACTAATGGATTCGGGGCCATAACCATGGGCTCCAATGCACGAGATCTTGTAGCACTTACCAATGAGGCCCTATCCATTAGTATTACACAGAAGAAATCCATTCTAGACACTAATACAATTAGATCCGCTCTTCATAGACAAACTTGGGATTTGCGATCCCAGGTAAGATCGGTTCAGGATCATGGGATCCTTTTCTATCAGATAGGAAGGGCTGTGGCACAAAATATACTTCTAAGTAATTGCCCCATAGATCCTATATCTATCTATATGAAGAAGAAATCATGTAAGGAAGGGGATTCTTTTTTGTACAAATGGTACTTCGAGCTTGGAACGAGCATGAAGAAATTAACGATACTTCTTTATCTTTTGAGTTGTTCTGCCGGATCGGTCGCTCAAGATCTTTGGTCTCTACCCGGACCCGATGAAAAAAATGGGATCACTTCTTATGGATTCGTTGAGAATGATTCTGATCTAGTTCATGGCCTATTAGAAGTAGAAGGCGCTCTGGTGGGATCCTCACGGACAGAAAAAGATTGCAGTCAGTTTGATAATGATCGAGTGACATTGCTTCTTCGGTCCGAACCAAGAAATCCCTTAGATATGATGCAAAATGGATCTTGTTCTTTTGTTGATCAGAGATTTCTATATGAAAAAAACGAGTCGGAGTTTGAGAAGGAGCCCTCGACCCGGAACAGATAGAGGAGGATTTATTCAA
>JAJJMC010013959.1:7500-11088 GCA_023531435.1 Papaver californicum | reverse complement strand
ACAATTATTTACGGGATTTAATGATTCCTAAGAGCGGATTAATCCTTTTAACTTAACTTTAAACTATCTGGTCTAAAGATAATAGTGAATAGAAAGGAATTTATGGCTTGGCCCGTGTATCAACGGCCAATCTCTGGTAAAAGGTTCCATCGGAACAATTCTTTATTTAGTATTTAGGGTATCTCATCTCTTAAAAAAAAGGGAAGCGTGGGGAGAAATGACAAAAAGATATTGGAACATTAATTTGGAAGAGATGATGGAAGCAGGAGTTCATTTTGGTCATGGTACTAGGAAATGGAATCCTAGAATGGCACCTTACATCTCTGCAAAGCGTAAAGGTATTCATATTACAAATCTTACTAGAACTGCTCGCTTTTTATCAGAAGCTTGTGATTTAGTTTTTGATGCAGCAAGTAAAGGAAAGCAATTCTTAATAGTTGGTACTAAAAATAAAGCAGTTGATTCAGTAGCATCGGCTGCAATAAGGGCTCGGTGTCATTATGTTAATAAAAAATGGCTCGGTGGCATGTCAACGAATTGGTCCACTACAGAAACGAGACTTCATAAGTTCAGGGATTTGAGAGCGGAACAAAAGAAGGGAAGACTCAACCGCCTTCCGAAACGAGATGCAGCAATGTTGAAGAGACAATTATATCACTTGCAAACATATCTGGGTGGGATCAAATATATGACGGGGTTACCTGATATTGTAATCATCGTTGATCAGCAAGAAGAATATACGGCTCTTCGAGAATGTGTAACTTTGGGAATTCCAACGATTTGTTTAATCGATACAAATTGTGACCCGGATCTCGCAGATATTTCGATTCCAGCCAATGATGACGCTATAGCTTCAATCCGATTAATCCTTAACAAATTAGTATTCGCCATTTGTGAGGGCCGTTCTAGCTATATCCCAAATCGTTGATTAATAATAAGATAAGTCAATTACTTCGAGAACTCCATAGATTTTTTGAATCGGTTACTATATTCTGAATACCAAAAAAGAGATAAAAAAGCTGGGGATATTATGTGATTACTTGATATCCGAAAAATATGATTCAAGTAGACGAGTTGAGAAAGAGATAGTGGAATCAAAATAATTCCTTTTTTAGTTCTATTTCTGCCAGAGGACAATATGAATGTGCTACCATGTTCCGTCAACACATTAAAAGGGCTATACGATATATCCGGTGTGGAAGTAGGCCAACATTTCTATTGGCAAATAGGTGGTTTCCAAGTCCATGCCCAAGTCCTTATTACGTCATGGGTCGTAATTGCTATCTTATTAGGTTCAGCTGCTATAGCTGTTCGGAACCCACAAACTATTCCGACCAATGGTCAGAATTTCTTCGAATATGTCCTTGAATTCATTCGAGACTTGAGCAAAACTCAGATTGGAGAAGAGTATGGTCCTTGGGTTCCCTTTATTGGAACTATGTTCCTATTTATTTTTGTTTCTAACTGGTCAGGGGCTCTTTTACCTCGGAAAATAATACAGTTACCTCATGGGGAGTTAGCCGCACCTACGAATGATATAAATACTACCGTTGCTTTAGCTTTACTCACGTCCGTGGCATATTTCTATGCGGGTCTTACCAAAAAAGGGTTGGGTTATTTCGGTAAATACATTCAACCAACTCCAATCCTTTTACCAATTAACATCCTAGAAGATTTCACAAAACCCTTATCACTAAGTTTTCGGCTTTTCGGGAATATATTGGCTGATGAATTAGTAGTTGTTGTTCTTGTTTCTTTAGTACCTTCAGTGGTTCCTATACCTGTCATGTTTCTTGGATTATTTACAAGCGGGATTCAAGCTCTTATTTTTGCAACTTTAGCCGCGGCTTATATAGGCGAATCCATGGAGGGTCATCATTAACTAGCTTTTCTGATTGATATTCGGGAATTTAAAATAAAGGAAAGAGATCTAAAAGATCTTTTTCCTAAGATTCTTGGCCGATTGATGTCATACCCCCACTTCTATTTGTTCATTCAATTACAATATTAGAATTATATTAGGGTTCATAATTTGAATCCAAATTGTTATGCTATCTAACTTTGATTGTGATTAAACAAAAAACGATGTTTCTATAGAACGATGGATTGGCATTTAAATTTTTTTAATTCAAGGATTGTCCAAAATTCGAATTAATTCCATGCAATTTCATCAACCAAATCCTGATATTGTATTGATATGTAATGATTCGGGCTAATGATAATGAACCAACCAACCCGCCCATTTGGATTCATACGGGATAATGATAACTAAAGGGCAAAGAGGAAGTGACAAATGGGCTTCATAAAAAATAGGTTAGGGGATCGACTTAGGTATATGTAATGGCTATAAACCTATTGTTGTGTATGTTTTTTCTAGAATTCGAATGCATATAGGATGAGAATTCAATAGTTGGTTTACACTATGGAAGAAACATATGTATATGTGATATTAGATATTGACTAGTTATATATGAACTATCCATAGATCTTATTTCCTTTACGATCCCACTCTGAATTTCGATGAGGATTCCAATAGAAGTCCTTCCATTTCGTCTGTGACGAATGAATAAACACATGAAACCAAGAGCATATAGTATAGAAGAGAAAAATAACGAAGAATTGAAAGAATGCTTTGGAACTAAGAAATGGAAGAGCTTTATGGATTGCTAATTGATAAAGACTCGATGGATGGGAACTAAAAACGAGAAATCGAAGTAGTTCTGACGATTCAATAATATAATTACTTCAATTGGATATATGTTAGTAATGGAATCATAAGGCATTATTTATTGGTTGATTGTATCATTAACCATTTATTTATTTTGGTGCGAGGAGCTTACCATGAATCCACTGATTTCTGCCGCTTCCGTTATTGCTGCTGGATTGGCCGTAGGGCTTGCTTCTATTGGACCTGGAGTTGGTCAAGGTACTGCTGCGGGACAAGCCGTAGAAGGTATTGCGAGACAACCAGAGGCGGAGGGTAAAATACGAGGTACTTTATTGCTGAGTCTGGCTTTTATGGAAGCTTTAACAATTTATGGCTTGGTTGTGGCATTAGCACTTTTATTTGCGAATCCTTTTGTTTAATCCTAAGAATTTGAAAGTTTTTTTCTCCATTTTATTGCCCTGGATTTCCTACCTGCTTTTTTGAATTCTATCAAGATTTTACTCTTACAATCACTTTTTTTTGAGACAATATCCGTGGGAAGGACTGATTTGAGGATGAGGAATTAGCAGACCTACTCGCTTTCTTCCTTCCCGTTCTTAGTCCAACGAAACCCTTTTTTTTTAGAAAGCGTTGCAAAAGATGAGGTATTTCACGACTGACATGAGATCTGGACCTAATTCTAATAAGTGTGTTTTTGAGTGGGAACCTCAAATGAAATAAAAAAAATGCAAAATGGAATAATAAAATCTATGTAAAAAAAAAGGAAATCAAAAATTAATCAAACAATAAAAAAAGGGACGAATTGATACAAACTCTGTTTTATTTTGTTAGTCCTATCTATAAGAGGAGATCATATGAAAAATGTAACCGATTCTTTCGTTTCTTTGGGTCACTGGCCATCCGCCGGGAGTTTCGGGTTT
>JAJJMC010013959.1:0-2500 GCA_023531435.1 Papaver californicum | reverse complement strand
TATTCCTCACGTCCAGGATTACGTCCTGGATCATTAGATAGGAATCCGAAGATAAAAAGAGAAACAAAGAATATCACTACTGTGTAAACAAAGAGTTTGAGAGTAAGCATTACACAATCTCCAAGATCATTTTTGTAAAAAAAGGGAATAGACTATCCTTTTTTATACCACATATCCTCTTTTTACACCAAGAAACGAAGTAGTTTCTCGAAAAGAAAGTAATTTTTCGAAATTCGTTTGTAATAAGATTCTTTCGTTACGGAAACGCTTTTTTATGACACAATTCTATATTATATTGTGGGGGACCCTAAATTGAATAGGGCCCTTGAAGTAGAAGGTCAAGTTGGGGAGGTGATCAAGATTTCTCGCAATTATCCAAGAATTCAAATGTTTGGATCGAGGGTTCAGAATATAAGACTTAGCTGATCTTATTAATTGTTAGACTCTTTTTTTATCAAAAAATCATACATGTTTGTAGGACAGTAGTAAAAAAATATCATCGAAAACTTACAGCAGCTTGCCAAACAAGGGCTAAGAGAAGAAAGAGCACAGGTATTACTGGCATAACATCTACAATTGGATTAAAAAAAGCATAAGCCTCGGGCAATTTGGCGAAGAAAAAACTACTCGAATGAAGGGCAGAATTAAGACAGATACAGATCAAACTAAAGATATTAAGCATAACAAACATTTCCTTCTTGGAGATAATTGTATTTTGATTGAGTCATTGATATTAAGGAAAAAAAGGAAGAAAGTAAGGTAGATTCAAATTCTTCTTTTTTTTTACTTGCTCAATCACAAATCCTTCAATTCTCAACCGAGAACAGAAGGAGTCATACTTTCATACAATATCTTAATTGAATTCTATGTAATGATCAATAAATTAAGTTAAATTCTACAACTATATGCATTAAATCCTAGCAACAATCTACTCTATTCCATAGAGATTTGGGTGGGAATTGACGAATAAACAATACGGATATTAGTGTTTATTGGTGTCAAATATAAATATAAATGGGGCGTGGCCAAGCGGTAAGGCAACGGGTTTTGGTCCCGCGACTCGGAGGTTCGAATCCTTCCGTCCCAGAGCAGTCCAATTAGGTTCAAAGTGTAATGTTGAATAAAATCGAATCTTTTTTTCTGAGTTCTACTGATTCTTTTCTGAATCATATCTTACCCTTTTTCTCGCAAAACAACCCAGGGCAAATGACATGCCGATAGAGCGAGATCTATTTCCTATCCTACCTGGCCAGGAAATAGCTCAATAGTTGAATTCAAAAATGAGATGGGCTCTTCCGCGTCTGCCTGTTCCATCGATATTCCTAGTTGCTTAGAAAGACTTTATGGTCTATATCCATAAAAAAAAAAAGAACGCATTCAAAGTGAAAATGCGAAAAAGCTCTACCTTACCCCCCTATCACTAAAGTAAATAGTGGAGTCCAGTTATTAGTTATTAATTCTCTGTGGATCTTGGAAGTCTAAACTAAACAAGAAGGGGCTCTTGGGACTAATTGAATTTTCATTCCATCACCGAGATAATGATTCATTCAAAATAGATGGGTGATTGAGTCGGAAATGAGATATCTATTAAACCTTTTTAACTACAGGCTATGATCTGATTACTAAATCCTTTAATTGATTTCACGATCAAATAATCAAAATTCTATTGAAATAGAAAATTTGAAAAACGAAACGCTTTTCATGATGTTTTATCAATCTTTGGTTCTCGAAGAGATGTGAGATTTGTTAACTTTAATTCTATCAACTCATTTCTGGCCTTTCCAGTTCATTGGACTCGTTTCTTTGGTTAATACTTAATATTCATTTTGTTCCGGTATTAGAAATATAATGAAAGACCCTTCTTTTTTTTAGTTAGGTGTTTTGTTTTTAGCTTAGTTGTTCGAGAAAGGTTGAATCTTTCATGATTGATGGTCTTGAACAATCTGTTCTGTTGAAGATGCAGATTAAAGAAAAGCGTTTTTTTCTTCATTTTCTTTATTAATTCTTTTGCTCATAGAATAAAAGATAGGGTTAATTAAATTGAATCCTTTGCGGAGACTTCTCCAGAAAAAAGGACCTTTCCATATAGAAAAAGAAAGTATGAAAGTATAGATTACTATGTACCGATTGAACTAATGACTATTCATGATTCCATATTGAATCAATTCCATACCGGCTCCAAACTAGAGGAAAGTTATGGTAAAACTTCGTTTAAAACGATGTGGTAGAAAGCAACGTGCGACTTGAAGGACATGATCGGTTGTGGATTCTTACATCCACCATTTTATATAGGAATGAAGGTGCTCTTGGCTCGACATAGTTTGTTCTGTTCCACTAGAACAATCCCTTTTTGCTGGGTTGTAAATAGTACATGATGGAGCTCGAGTAGAAAGTATTGATTCATTTCTCAGGGGCAAGGGTCTAGGGTTAGTGTCAATCAATAAGTCGGAACAACTTCGTAAGTATATCTTCAATATAGAAATAGAAAGGATCCAATTCG